>JARQTH010000297.1:3075973-3133876 GCA_030142595.1 Trachelus iudaicus | reverse complement strand
TCGAATTACCGAACAACGTCCCAAGATCAGTATCGGCAGCTCCAGTGGATCTTTACAGAGTGATTATACAAAAATTTTCGCAATCATGTATTTACCACAGATCATTTTTATGTGTAAGAATAATGACATTCACGAAATATCTAAAACACATATTTTCGAAATTTTTATTTGCTTTGTTCTTAACGATTTGAATTCAGTATTGGGGTGGGGGTACTATAAGGCCACAGGCTTGCCAAAATTCGTCAACTGATTTGCAAATGGCAAACGATAAACATCTGCCAAAGACATCAACGATCCACGCATACGGTTTACGTATGTAAAATTGCACCTTTCAAAAATAAGTAAGAGGAAAAAATATTATTTCTGTCCGTCCAAAGGTAACAAAAAGTAACCTTCTTTCACTGTACAAATGCAAAAAAAAACCTAGATGCCAAGATCCCAGAATCACATGCTGCCGCGATTGCTGTTGAAATATTTTATCGTATCACGCTCACTGAAATTTGAATATTTTTGGACTCACGAAATTATTTATTAAAACCAATTTATCTGTCATTGTGACAATGTAATTCTTTCAAAATCTTTAATAAACATACTCTATTCTATTTTAAATATAATAATTGTTCTTAAATGACACGACGTCTCCGTCATTAAATTTTCATTCGATTTTATTCGACAATCTTCAATTAAAAAACGAAGTTTATCTCTCGAATATCTTGGAACGTCAGGCCATTAATTTCCAATACATCGAGACATCGGTAATACGATAAAATCATTATTTACGTATATCATCCGACACAAGTCTCCACCGATGTTTTCACAGACTGCAAGAAAAATATTGGTTAGAATCTGGCGAGGCAGTTGAGTCTCTCCACGTGATAACCCCATTTTTACGATTATGCCTTCGTGGCAAAAGGGACGTAAGAACAGCCATAAAGAATGCTAATGATTAAGAGTCGAGGTCCTGGGCCTCCCTAGCTGCTGACTGGAAAAACACGTGTTGAGGATGTGGATAAGAGATGGGTAGAAAAGGGAAGAAAAAAAAAAAGAGAGAAAAAAATCCCTATAAAGAGACCGGAGTGATAACAGGGATGGTGACTATTCAAGAATATTAATGACAACACGACAGTTCCCGATATCCTTTCACTTTTATCCTAGTGAAATGATTCTAAATGACACAACTCAATGACCACCCAGATCGTAGATTGTTCCAACAATAAATAAATACGTATACATTCACCCTCATTAAAAATAATCTCCAATACGTAATAAAAAGAAACTGATATTCGTCGAATAATTTTTTATAAATGTATCAACATGATTATACTGAAAAAAATAATTTTCATATAAATTTTGGAAAATTTTCCTCAAACCGGAAGGATAATTCTCGCACCGTCTATGCAATTCCCCGTGGCACGTGAGCGTCCGTTGAAAACAAGGCCATCAATCGAGAGTATAGTGAGAGAAGCACAGCCGCATCTCCAGAAGGTTGAACGATCATATAGAGGGCGCGCAGATGTCACACGTGGCTGCCATAATTCACCGTTCGTAGGTAATCCCAAGCCGTGCTTCTCCCAGCAGCTACCAGCCATACAGAATCGTTCCAGTTTCGTCCTCCGGGCCATACCCAGTCAGGGACAGTGGTGGTGGAAGCAGTAATGGCAACGGCAGCAGCTTCTCGCCCCATAGTCGGTCCACGCGTTTCCCACTAGGTCTCTTCGCAGGATGCGTATACATAATGCAGTATCGCCTCGAGCCAGGCTACGTCAATCCGTCTATTCGTACGTGCTACATATTTATTGTCGA
The DNA here is from genome assembly GCA_030142595.1 of Trachelus iudaicus. NCBI lineage: Eukaryota > Metazoa > Arthropoda > Insecta > Hymenoptera > Cephidae > Trachelus > Trachelus iudaicus. Next base: position 3,132,073 of record JARQTH010000297.1, on the reverse strand, counting down.
TGATATCTGTCTCTCCGCGACCGCTGCGGAGAAAAGCCGAACTGGCGGCGCGGAGTTGTCCACCTGAGTTTGAGCAAACGTCCGCTAGGGGCGTAGAAGGCGTTGTAGATTATTACGTGTGCTCATTGTATGTATACATATATATATACGGATTGAGGTCTCAGCATATAGGTACACTTCTTCGTGAGAACAAAAAAAGGAGCGTATATATAAGACTGCTGGACAACGCTGAGAAATGGATGGAAGCCGAAACCCAGAAGGAGAATGAGAGGAGTGGAGAAGCTCGAACGGGGATGACGGGTCAGTGATGCGTAAGTTGATTGCCAGGACGCCGCCACCGCGGCGCGCGCCTTCATCCTTACCAGTCCTGTCCGTACCGTTCGTACTGCTTCTGCTTGATCTCGAGGAGAATAACTCATCCCTCTCGAAATATTCTACCTTTCTCGGAGATACTGGACCACTGTCGTTGAGATTGCGTTGTTCGTGATGCGTCGGTGGGCATTTTTTTTAAATACCCTTTTGACAGTGGGACGACGCGCTTAAGAATGAGAGGTTGGAAATTGAATGATTGGATTTTGAATACGTCTTTTTTTTTTAATTTATGCCTACTTTCGATCATTGGTCCTGGTCACTTTGTATAGGGTATTTCACTTTTTGGAATGGATTTTATCCTTTTATTTTTATTACTCGGAGCTTATCCGTTTCGGCATCTTTAATAGATCAGACTGCGTGCGTTTGGTAGCAGCGTCCGTAGACGCCACTGACTGCGCGATCGGTCCATTCCCTGGATCTTTGAGATCCTGTCGGGCTCGACTCTCGTCGCCTTTGCGTAACGTCATACGACGCGGTGGATCTTTTTAAAAGGACTAAACAAATCGATAGTAGTAGCTTTGCCGATCTCTGTGCCGAAATTATTTATTCCGACCGGTGCATCCCTTACGGATGTGGGTCGGTACCAATCACTCCCGACGTTACCGACGGATCATTTTTCTTATAAGATTCCCACATTGGATTTCTCGAAGCTCCGTGACGAGTATCGATAAAATCTGACGTGCGAATCGACCTCTCGCGAATGGAAAGGTCGACTCTGAAGTCATTGGACGGTCCATTGTGAATGGAGTTGGATGAAACGTCTTTTTTTTTTTAATATTACCTTTTTTATTTGATCACGAGTCAGGCGTATAAAACATACGGATGAATTTTTTTTTCACCGTAAATAAATTAACTGGTTATAAAGAATATATATTTTTGCTTTAAATTCTCATTTTTTTTAATTACACGCCACTTGCTCGGGTACCTGTTGATCTTGAAGTTTATACATGGCGCGATGTTGCACCTGAAAATATATGTATTTTTTTTGCAATATTTTTTTTTTTTTGTTAGTACAGTTGTTGCTAACTCTTCCCTTCCATTCATCTCCCCCTCCACCTTATCACACCCCGTTTACCCACAGTGAAAGCTGTAAAGTTTTTAATGCATACCAAGTACGCATATGAATAACGAACTGGAAATATACTCGGAGTGCGAGTTCGAGTCGGGCATTTTGCATAAATCAGAGATAAGGTATACAGAGACTGGAATTGCAAAGAGAATTGCGAAGTGGATAGATAAGATGAAACGATGAAAAAAAATTATTGCAATCTGTAAAAACAACCATACGGAACGACCTTGAGCGGATGAAAAATATAACTCTACAAAAATTATCTTATCTCTTCGGTCGAACGAGCACGATAAACATTTTGAAGAGAACAATTACAAAAGTAAAAGTTCATAAATGACGATTAGACGCGCTAAGTTCGTATCTTTAAAGAAATACCCGGAGTTGATCATGATAAATCTATTGGGCATTCGTAAAACTCGAAATACAAAATAAACTCAGCGCGACCCGACGTCCCTCCCGGCCCAAGACGTCGGGACGCTCTCTCGCGCGTCCTGTAGATCCTAATCTCGGCAATCCACAAGCGTCCATTGGATTATGAGAGGAGCGACGTACGTACCGGGTGTCTCGTTGGGAACTAACGACAAACAGGACTAATGCCTGGTAATTAGATGAATCGCTGACCTAGTTTACAAGCCTTTGACAAAACTAGTTAATTGGATATGCGGATTATTCTGTCTGAGATTGTGCTGTAGATATCGGAATTACGGACTACGGATTTTGATATCAAAGAGAAGTTTTCCCACTCAAATACAAACTGCATACTCGTGATGATTAAGCGGCATTGAAAGAGGCTGAAAGTGATTTCTTTCAATATAAAATTTTTATTAAATAATTCGATCGAATTTTTCGACACCCGTTATACTGTCGAAAAACTTATAGTATACCCTAACAGTGTACAGTGTCTGAAGCTAGTTAACCCGTTTGACTGACGCATACCAGTCAGCGGGCAGTATCCTTCTAGGTTGGTCTCTTGGTTCTATGGGATATTCCGTGAGAGGAGGACTTCACCTTGGTGACCTTTTCTGGCCCGCATTACTACGCTACACTAATATTTACACCTATCTAACGTTCGCTGCCGTACGATATATAGTATCGTACCCAAAAGTTCAGTCAACGCGATAGATTTCGTATCGCGTTTCGTATTAGCTTACAGGACATCAATTATCAAGCCAAGAAAATCTTTCTTGCATCTCAGTCGCGGACTGATTAACTGCGTGGAATTTTGAGTTTGGTCGGTAGGTTGATTAAAAAAAAAAAAAAGACTGCGAAGAAATACCTCTTGCATGAAAAGCTAAAAAAAATTATTCCTATCCTTAATATCAAGATTTAATAAGTTAACAAGTCAAATCCGCATAATCCAAATGAATCTGTATAAATATTATGCTGTCTCGGATAGAACTCAGAATTATTATTTTTCTAATTAAACGTCAATGTCAAAGAAATAATTTCAAGCGTCGCGACGCTGATCGCTCACCGAATCGTACGTTAACGTAAATCGAGTAGCGACGCCCAGCGGACTTATCCCCATGAAAAATCAATTTCCCGTGAAGAAATCCTGATTGGCCTGATCTGCCTTACCAGTACTTAGAAACTAAATTACATAATTTCTCGTGTAATTGAACTGGACAGCATTTGATCATCTACCACGGGAGGGGGTGTCGATCCTATCAGCAGGGGGTGCAATCATGGACAGCAGGGGTTCACACCGTCCTGTCAGTGCTCCAGCAGCATAAAACCCAGCACAGACAAAACAATGAAATTCAACTCCAAAAAACCCTGAAGCACCCGCAATTCTATGAATCCCTCGTCCAATCCCAATCAAAAAAAAAAAAAAGAAAATTTGCATCTTTCAAATCTTACAATAAATCAACGATCTATATCCTTTTTTGTCTACGATAAAAAAAAATTTTTTTTTTCCCCACCCTGTGAACGCACCTTAATACCAAACCATGAAAATTCTCCAAGTCGATAGTTCGTCCGGCGAGAAAAGCAACGCTCGATTCGTAAACCTGGATAGAAGTTCATGTCGCCGGTCACAAGGTGTTAAGCTGAAAAAGCTCTCGAGTGTCCGGGACATTTCTCTTTCGCTTGTCCGCGTGTCAGGTACGTCCGGAAGATGGATCGATGGAGCTATGGACAGAAAGGATCGGAGCACTGGCGAGGAGCGTACTCGAGCGGCGGGATCGTACGGAGCGTCGGTGAGGAGGAGTCCCGCTCCTTTGCTTTACCGACACAGAGTGACCGCTCACTGCATCTTACCCAGCTCCTAATGTATGCGCATGCCTTAACATTCTAATGGTGCTCTACTTTCCTGCCGAGGTATATACCGGACCGTACGTCACCTTTCTACAATGAAACATAATCGGAACTAAATGTTTCCTGCGTGTCCTTTGGGCCTGGATAAGACGTCGAGTCCGACGCTGTGCGTCACCGTCAATCTGAAAGACGCCATAAAGTAAATCTAACCGTACGCACGCGTAGGTTAGCCATTGTCTTCTTCGTTCCTTTATGACTCTTGATGGAATCTCATTCGTCTTGCTCGACGAAGCAGTGTGGCCAATCCAAAAAAAAAAAAAAATATTCCCGATACATTAGCGATGTGCTATATAATTTTTGAAAACATTTTTTACACGCGTTTTTTTTTATTTGTATTTTGAAAAAAATCTTTTTATACTTTTTGCCTTCGTGAATCATCGTATTTGAATAACTGGTCGAGAGAGTTCGTGATAGTCGGGTATTCAAATGTCTCTGGCTTGAAGTTCCCTTTCGTGTCTTTCACCGGGACTTCTTGACTCTTCATAGAAGACGCCTGTGGATTAACTTCTAATGCTCTCGTAGCGTTTGAGTATTGAAAGACTACCGACAGCGGAGAAAAGGACGAGCCGAGGAATTATTATATTACGTGGAACTGGTGGCTGAGTGTGATGGATACCTTTTCGGTAGGCTTACAGAGTGTCGATCCTACGTTGGAAATTATCTGTCTATTAGAGTCGTGATAGACACTCTTGTATATTACGTCAAGTATGATTTCACTCGTTGGTACTTAATGCCAATGGGTTATAGTTCTGGGAATGTTCTTTCGATAACGTTCGATTGCATTAGCGGGAGGAAAATTTTTACGAAATTTTTATTTTCGTTCAGGCAATAACTAAAGTGGTAGAATTTTTATTTTTGGGCTTTTTTTTTCATACGTCACGATACCTCAACGTGAGTCGGACACGTGCGTTTTATTATAAATGGCCCGTGGACGGGGCCGTTTAGTAACAAGGTACTCGGAAAAACGTGCTTCGAGTTAGCTAAATGTGTTTTGCTAGACTAGCAGCGTCCCGTTTCGAAGTGCACAGGAAGTATATTAGTTACTGTCTCTACCGTGAGTGTCTCGTAACGCGCAAAAGCCACGGACGTGCGCGTGGATTTAACAAAATTTCTTTTCAGATATTTTTAAACCCGGACGGAATTCTCATTTTATGGGAAATAGGAAAACAAAAAGTTAATAGAAACTCGATCGGGCTTGATTATGATTTTTTGATAAAATTTAGAGACCCTATTTTTCTTATATTAGTTTAACGAAAGAGAATTGAGTTTCGTAAGACTATAGCAGTGCTTCAATTTTTTTTTAAACGTTAACAGACGATGGACATGTTATAATGAACAAAAAATACTATTACATTAATAAACATAATATTTCATAATCGTGTACCGGACCTACCCCAACTGCCAGCTAAACATTCCTGACCTGCCGCGCTGTCTGGCACGCCTAATAAATATACTAGAACACGGAAATAACTGACAGATGTTCTGCTACGGTGAACCAATAATTACTACGTTCGAGGATAATAAATGTTCATCCTTTTGCGTTAACGAATAACATATACTGTATTTAATTACTCCCTTTTCAAAATTGAGGCATGAAAATTATTATAGCTTTCAGGATATTAAATACACAGTCAACGATCAATTTACTGTTACTTGTTTCTCCTCAATTTTAGAAAAAAAAAATACCATGATTTTTAACATACCGATTCCACCAAAGAAAAGTGACTCCATTTCGAAAACTCACAACACGTAACACACATGCGACGGAAAATTAAATTCACGTAGCACAAAAGCCCAAATTCTGCGTTTTTTTTTAAAAGTTGACAAGTACCCGGCACCCTAAAAATGTCTAAAAAAAAAATATTCACTCGGCAGAACCGCATCGAACGAGAAGAAAAACCGTCTGCCCGGCAAAAGAGAGCGGGACAAGAATCACGTGCAAATAAAGAGTGAAAGTCGAGCACAAAGTGAAATTCGTCACGGACGGTGCCAGAATGTAAGATGAATTTTCAGTTTTCGTAGAGGATGAGCCAATAGAGAGGTAGAGACAGGCATACAGAGACGCATATATAGATGCACTATTTACACAAATGCAACTTATCCCCAGCGCACAGTGCATCGCAATGGACCACCTACAACACTTCGTTCCTTATACTTGGGCTTCCATATTCAGATAGCCCAGCAATGTCCACCGTCCATAAATATTTATGCGCATTCAATGTAGCCGCTCGAGTGGAATTCAGGCTGTCAGGAGTATGAAGGGGGCGTGAGTTATGTGAAGTCGTGTTGACCGCTATTGTCTTGGCCGTTTGCAGGCCACATATACATATACAGAATAAACGCAGGACAAAGTTCGTAACAAGCATTAGATAGGCAGAGACTGACGTACACAATCGAAGAATTACGTAAATATCAAAATAATAAATACAAAAATACAAAAACCCGTATGACACGATACGAATAAAATTTTAAAAAAAAGGAGCATGATCAAGTGAAATTTTGTAAAAAAAATATTCGCTCCCATAACCCTTCGCGATCACTCGAGCCTATCCACGTATCGCATGGACTTTATGTATATACGATGGCAATAAACTCATCGAAGCAAATAGTCAATGACGTTAAATTGACAAGCATCGTGGAAGACGGCAGCCGAATTATAGCAGGTAATCGTGACGTAGTCATATATTAATATCACGCATCATTAAAGGGAATAATGAGTGACGAACTGGTCGCTCGAGTTGTGTGTGTATATATATATATATATATATATATATCGGTGGCAAGTTTTCCTCATCCAATGCGTGGCAACCGGAAGCGCCTGGTTACCACCGTGTAATGATACCTTTCCACTGGCCGACGATATTCCGTGAATCGAGTGGGTAATTGGCCAGACTCGACTGTGCTTCGCGAAGGAAATATCAAGTTCGAACGGTCGGCCATATTGGACCTCAGAAAACGTTTAACTGTTATACCTTAGGGTGTGAACTCTCTTGATCGTCGTGAAACGCATGGTAATCGGGTTCCGCTTGGTGTTCGTATAATTACGGTAGAATTTCTATGTAATTACGTCTTACGCGTTTCCTTTATTGAGTTGCCACGGCGCACGTAAAATATACAAGAACTGCTTCAGCCGCTGGTATCGGGTATAGGTTAAGTGTGGGTTAAGTACACAGTCGGTGCGAGAAGTTTTCGTTTCTTGATTAGACGAGGTTAGGTTGGGTACACTGATCTTCGTAGTGAATCAAACTTTGATTGAGATATGGTACACGCTTGTCAATGATATAACGGGTGTGCATCGAGTAATGAGAGAATTAACAATTGATTGATTAACAGAGCTTGATGGATTATTGATCTTTTTTTTTTTTATCAATCGATAGATTCTTTTTAATCGATGTTCGATCATCACTGACGAATCGCGAGAACAGGTACTCGTCGGGGGATTCGAAGAAATGGAGTGGCTCTGAAAGACGTTGAATAAACCCGTGTAATTTTGAAATTTTTTTTATCCTTGCATTCTCAAATTTTTTTTTATCCATTCAATAAATTATCTCTGTCCACCCGGCTCCGCGTGTTAATCCAATTGTTTTGTCTGATACCGAGCTTGTACTAAAAAAAATCACATTAAAGGCACCACTATCTCTCGACTGTAATCGTACGATGAGAATCGCCGATTTAAATAGCGTGCGGGGTACGTGTGCGTAGGGCGATGCGTGATGCATGCACCGGCCCTGCATTATGTCGTGCATCTATGTTTCGTGTGCATACCTGTATGCTTGTAATATTCATTTCATCCCCCACGCAGTGGCAACCCGCTGTCTTCGCCGTAGTCACGTGGACGAGGAACTGACACCCACGCGTGAAATACTGAAATGGTAACAGGAACTTTAACATGTGGAACTGTCAAAAATAATCGATGTGTTATATTTTTTTTTTTTTTTTCAAAAAAGATAGCCATCGGAAAATTTGATTTTTTTAAACAAAATTTTCAATCACTCGAGAATTCTATTACCGCACTGACCACTGGCAAGTACGCAATCGCGAGACGGTAGAGCTGTTCGGGATAAATTATTAACCAGGAATTCCTCCCTTTCTACGAAAACCGTTTAAATCTCCACGGATAGAGATTTCACTCGCGGATGAAAATGCTTCGAGTATAACTGCAGTACAAAGCTATTGCATTGTGTTCCACGAGTACCGGTGTTTACGGAACGAGAAGAAAAATCATTGCAGTCTGTTTCACAAGCAGCAACTCTCAAGCACTGTATAGTTATTACGTAACCTTTGAGTATACCTCAGCGCAGAGTGCAGAGTTATCACTGAACAGCTTCCGGCTGGTTGCGGACTCTGGTTTCTATGTGCGGTTGGTACCAGCGTCAGGAACGTGCGATCATCGTGTCAGCATAGCCGAAGAAAGAAGGTCTTCGTGTAAAGTTTTGAACGTGACCGCGTGATAGTCATCGGGCACCGATTCGTTATCGCTTCCGGTTATCATTGAATTGATAGTTCGTAGAGTTCCAAAGTATAATCGTTATCAAATGAATTCTCGATCACGTTCTCGCGTCGCTGCACCGCGTAACATTTTTACAAAGGAGCACAAAGGATCCGAGCAGCAGTCAGCTTGTCTGCCAACTGGCTGAACGATAACGCGTAGACGCGTTGATATCGAGTATCCTCGAGAGTGTTATCAAAGGTTGTGTCAATCTGTAAACCCGTGAAGATACACTGTATGGACCAGGACGTTGATGCTGGAATAGTTCGACGTCCCTTTGTTCCCGCGAACGTACGCAGCAGTCGCTGAAAACGTTATTTCGATGTAAATGCCAGAGCCGAACCCAACCGATGATTTAACCGATTCGTTCGTCGAAATTGGGGATTCGCAAAGCCGAACGATTTCGCAAAGACGGGACCTGCGGATAATAATGGACAGCGAAGCCACTATCGGTCGAGTCGGTCTTGATAGAAGGATCTCGAGCACTAACGATGGAGTTCAAGTTGGGGCTGGTTGGGTCTCTGTATTTTTGTTTCGGTATCTACGTTGAAAATGCGAGAATAGCCCGAGGCCAGTGCCGAGTGCTGGGATACCGACTTGACCTAAGATAATGTAGGCAGAGCTAAAGTTGGTCTTGTTACAGGAATTGGAGCGGCTTCCGTGGCTACGCCAATTTTCATTTATGACTTCAGGTCGGTTTGGGTTTTGATACTCCGGTAGGCCAAGCGCGCGTTGGCTGCGCGAGATACGCAGGAATTGGATGGACGGGATATCCGGCAGGCGAGAGATCTGAGATGGGAGAAATATTTTCGGTGTTTGTTTTTAAAATGCGAATCAAAATTTACGGCCAAGAAACTAAGAGCCGTTTCTTTCATTTTTCTTGGCAATCTTCCCGCCGGCATGTGGACCGTTGCGGGACTTTGCAGGACGTGTCAGAGTCATTCTTGGGGGCCAAGTACGTTTTCCTTCGGACGACGGGAATTGAAAAAGGAATTAATTCTTGTAACCTCGGCTTCTTCTGTCCTGACACTTTTCAGTCTCTGACCAGCAAGAAACGCGAACTTTTTACGCGTCGCGATTAGCTTGAAGTTTGGACGATCTGATCGTCGCTACGGAATCATATTTCTTGGCTGGATGCTATGTGCTTCGCGATTAATGCCGTAGATGGCGCCACCGAAGATAAACTATATAATTAAAATAATTCTCGGAAAAAAGTTTTATCATCAATTTACTTATCGCCTATTTTTGACGGACTGTCAAGCAAATAGAAGAGAAAATATTAAATTTAAAGAAATTAATTACAGTATTCAATAATATTTGTAATTGAAATACAAGCGGAGCAAGTGCTTAACGAATCAATGAAATCGCATCTGAAAATTTAATAGTTTATGCATTTAGCGAAAATCTACACGTATGACACGTATGTGGTACTTGAGATATTGAAATAAAATAAATCATGTGTGTAAAGATACTTAAATATTACGATCTGGCAATAACTGCTATAGATATACCGCGTATATATATATATATATATATATATATAGACATACACGCCTCATATACAAGGTGTAAATTGGGCTTGAGATGATTTAAATCGCTGCTGCGAGCCAATTCGTTTTACGACGTTGAAAGGTGTGCGCTTGTAACACGTGTGGATGGACACGTGGGTGTCGCGTGGGAAGTATCATCATCCAGCGGTCAATTGCGCGGGTTAATTCAAAATGAAATTAAGTCGATAAAAGGACTGTGCTTCGAAGTCTCGGAGAAAGCGTCGAATCACTCGTGACGTCGATAAATTGCCTTAAGAAAAAAACAAGAAAAAAAAAATTGAAAATATTTTTTCAATACCTTTTTCTTCGCCTCCTTGTATCAAAATCGGACATCAATAAGTCACGCTCGACGAAATTGTTCCGATGACGTTTCGTTCGAAAGTCTCCGAGAGTCACGCAAAAACTATTTCGATGATCAAACTGACATTCGTCACAATGGAAAAAGGATTCATCCCTGTTACCGTATACCGGCAAAGACTTTTGTGCTTGCTATTGTTATGGAAACAATGTGAAAACGAAGTTAAGATAGCGACAATGCATACTGCAACAGTCATCGTAATACTCGACGCATAGTCAAGTGTTTCAATGTGGAATGCAAGCATTTTGTCATGCATTCCTTGCGCAGTTCGTATACGTGGAACCAAGTGGAGTTCTTCCATTTCGTAAGAGATTTGTTCCGGTTAAAGAGTCGAATGCTTAAATAGCACTACGTTGAGGGTTCGCCTTTAGAAAATATAACAATAACTTCTTATACAGAGTCAGTGTTACACGGTGTAGAATAGTGAAAAGAATCATCCACATAAATAACGAGGAACTTTCGTGAGCTGACGATTCGACGTTATCAGTGAGAAAAAAATAATTTATTAATATTATTTCGAAAAATAAAATTCATAATTACGAGGATATGATTTTGAAAATTTCATAAATTTTTAACAATTCTTTACTCCACTTTAGTAGCTGTCTGTATTATCTCGATGCTCGAGAATATTGTTAATCGTTGCAGATCCCGCTTGAATCTTTAGCAATTAAAATTAATTAAAATGCCATAATTATACGATAAGATTTAATCCATGGAACATATGTATATATATATAGTGTACTGTGCCTCGAATACCGGATGCCGGAGTAATTATTACGGGTAAGATGAAATTATCGTATGGATTAATTATTCCTGGAAAATATTTATGTCCGTAATATAACCCTGCCATAGTGAAAATTAATTTTAATTTAAAAAAAATCTATACAAATTCGAAAACACTGAAGAGGAATTTTGCCAAGCGATCGACGCTTGCTCTTTAACCTCGTGACCCAAAATGCACGAGTGCATTGGGCGACTTGAGAGCCACTGAGGGGTTGTCCATTAAGAAAAAAAGGGGCGTCCACACGAGAGTCAAAACTTTCAAAAGCTGTCCGTCATTACCCAACATGCCCAAAGTCGATGTACGCGTATCAAAAAACGCTATCAATATACCTATACAGTATTCTCTATATATATCCAAATGGAAGTCATCAGCCATTTGTAATGTATACAGAATTAAAAATAGAACAGCACGTACTTTTATACGTTCTCCATATACGGCATTTACGTCCGCTTCTTGTTTCCTGCTCCTTTCGAGAACGATTTACGTGGTCATTATTGAAATAGTCTATGCGATCCATAAGATCCGTACGCTGGTTTCTCTAGCTGCTGGAGAAAAAAAAAACCTTATATCCAACCTAGCGAATCATATTCAGGTTTAGTTACAACCCAGAGGGTGTCTTTGCCGGCAACCCCTAAAACCGGAAAGGGCGTTCAGTGCCTTCGAGGGTTTTTGAAGGCTCTAGCGTTGCTATTCATCAATGTGAAATTATCCTGGACTCTACATAGCACGCGGTCCCGTCCGGCTCCTCGTTCATTCATATAGCTAAAGTAATCACATATAATTACGCATCTTTAATTACAGGGCAGCCAACGTTAAAACAAACAGTGCTCGAGCGTGGTTATTATCCTAAGGCAGTTGCCTGGAGCCAGGAGTACCCATGAGAAGAACGGTGGCATCCATGGGTTGGGATTCAAGTTTCGTCCTTGTTAGTCCCTCAAGGTCATTTATGGAAGATCAGGACAAACCCATCAATCGAGGCTAATTATCTGTTAATTATGGTATTTCGTCTTTATGGCGGACGAGTTGCTGCCGCGACCGATACAGAGTTAGGATTTCGCTATTGTGTCGAGTTGTCTTTGAAATTCTATGTAAATCCGATAATTACGTCATCAATCTCATTCAACGTGATTTTAATTAATCTCACGTTTCTTATGATCGTCTTTCGTATTTCATTGATTCGGATGAACGTCGAAGGTCCAATTTTGAATTATTAGATTCGTAACCGTATCTCGCTGCTACGACGTTATCCGAATTAGGTGGACGTCCAATTAGTAGAAACAGGCCTGTTTAGGGCCCGTAAATAGGGACGGCAGCGAGATAAAAGATAAGTACGTCCAGGCATATTTAGTTTCGATGACGGGCAGCTACGAACTGGAGCTCGGTGTAGACATTGTTGATAAGAAATATGTCATGCGATAGACTCGGCGCGTTGTGGGTCAACTATGGTAACTTTGAGGTCCCTTAGCCACCGACTCATAACCCATTTCAAACGTTGGCTCTTATAAATATTGTAATAGGGGTTTTATCCCTGAGGACTAATATTTTTTATAATACATTGTACGACGCGTATACAGATATAGTGGCACTTAGCAGAGTTGCCACGAGCGATTCGTTATTCGTAACGTTATACGACAGACATGTAGTTTAAATTAAATTTATATAAAAATTTGTGAGGCTGTTTAAAAGCGTCCAAAGTGGTACTGCCGATCGATCCTGGGACGGTTGGGAAAGAAATAAAATAAAAGGACTGGTTTCAGGCCTGCAAGGGATTAACTCCGTAAGGGACTGATACTCTTGAGAAGATTTTTTACCCATGATCCAGACTCTCCCACCGAACAGGACACGTTTGAATAAGGAGTTAAAAAGAATCCACAGCTATCCGGCGAAACAGTCGTTCAAATTAATTCCGCAAAGATCCGCGAGCTTGACTTGGTTTTGTTGATGACAACTTATCAGCTTCGCCCAAGTAACCTGTTAGATGTTTGATATACCGAAGGTAGCCGTTGGTCGTGGTTATAACTAAGTGATTCCTTTCTCTTAAAGTTTATGAAGGTGCGCGATAAAGACGTGATGGTAATGAAGGCGTATAAGTCACGTCGGACCTGAGGTTACGAAGAAGAACGCGATGATGTAGCTCTTGTGAGTAAGTTGGCGAGCATTGCTCTGAAGTTCATTATATTTTACGTATCTTCGTATATTATTTATTTTTGGTTTCTATTGGATTCGATTCGCTCGAATTTTTCTTTTCTTATAATTTTTTTTTGTACCCCCGCAGACGTGACATTTTCCTTCGTGAATTTGGTCATGGTGTAATGAGAGAAAAAGTGGGGAAAAAAATGAAGGACACTCTCGGGGTATGCCTCGCACAACCTGCTCATGTTTCTCATATCTCACAAAAAAAAAAGATAAGGAATTGAATTAACGCAGCAATGCTGGGGCCCGCCCCGAGGGGCCCCGACATGGAAGAGGTCGAACGAGTAGAATGTGGCAGTCCCGTCTGTATACTTCACGAGTCCCAGTCGGATAGTCATTCTTTTAGTTAGTTTGGCACTGTTGAGAATTTCAAAACGTACCGATAGCGGCAGAAACTTTCTTTTTAGTCTTATCAGAACTGTTTCAGGAAGATACAATTTTGCATTAAGTTTAAGAATTTTCAGATCTAATACATAACGAGCTGCTTCCATCAGATAATAGTTTACGCGTAATCGATATACCTCGGAGAGACGTTATCAATATTTTTCAAGACAATTTTATCCGCGAATCTTTCAGAATGAGGATCGACAGCTTTTACGGGGCGAGAATAAAAGATTTCTTGGGTACAACTGATATTTACAAAGACGTTACGCGCAAATATGAATCCGGAGAGATGCTCTTTGCGTAATTGAATTGACGGAGAACATTCTAGAAGCTTCTGTGGCGCCATCTCCCCGTAATGGAGTGTACTACGTTCTAGAGGATAGCTCTAGAATTTGTATACGAACTCGTATCTTTCTCGTGAATTACGTAAAATCTGTCAAACTAAAAATCGCGCCTCGTTAATTCTCTTAATGGATAAACAATTCCGTATAAACATGTATATATACACACAAGATCGCTCTAACAAGATAATTGGAAAGGCTCATTGTCCTCTTGTTTGTTCCACCACAATTTTGTAGTCTTCCTCTTATTCTTTCGCTCTTTAACACTGCAAATAAGAGGTTACTGTCATAAATTAGTTTCGACGTAGCCTACCTTGTGATTGCATGCGCCCCGGCCGACGCTTCTTCACGCTGTAGATTTATTGCGAGTCAAACGTAATTTTTTATTCGCCGCGAAAGTCATGCAGATTAATGGCCAGGATTTTGCGGTGCTCATTAATCTACAAACTTCTGAGCTTCATGCTCCTGTTTCCCGCTTGCTTAGTGTCAGCCAAACGTCCGAAAGTTCCGCACCGGGACGAACTACTTTCGCGTCCCGACGCAAGGAGATGGAGCCACTATTAATTCGAGAAGGTATAGCCAAACTTTGGAAACCCGAGGCAAGTGCACGTTTACGGTGTACGCTATTTGCAAAAATAAAAAAAAACGCCAATAAAGGCTCATCTTCATATTTTCCACTAGCCTCCAAACAGCCTCTTCGCCAGTTCATAGACCTAAATATCTACGCGACACCGAAGAAAACTAATACAGTCAGAGAACAAAGGAAGTTCACATTTTTTTTTCTATATGTTCGCCATACTGTTATCGGGGAACAAAATAAAAAGCACGTCCAGTGAAGAATTCCCAAAGCAGATCATCTTCCGGCATGTGATTGTAAGCCGAAGCTTACACGGGAGTTCGAAGGATGATCGGTACCGTGATCTGCGGGGTCCTAACGAGACCCATTGGGTCCTATGTGAGAGGACCCATCGAGACCTAAGTCCCCTATGCCCCATGGGGTACACCGTGTAGGTACACCGTGACCAGAGACACGACTGTCTCCATAGTATATATATATACAATATACACACTCTTCCACATAGTAAGAAAAGGTACGCATACTGGCTCAATGTGTCAGGAGGCCTCACAGGGCGATCCATCATCCGGCCGCACTGTTGTGACAAAACCGTCTGATTCACCATTAGGCGCTCGCTCGGATCAAACCGCTATTAATTCTACTTTGTGGGGACATCTCTCCCAGTTCATCCCACGTCTCAGTGTAAAAAATGGTCACCGCTTCCTTGGCTTCGTCCCGTCTTGATGTCCCTTGAGATTTACCACAATTCTTAGTACCGATCCCACTACCGATCACCGGTCGTGTACGACGTATGCCTAGTCATACTAAATTTCGTGTGGATCAAACTTTGTTTGCAAAAAATTTTCGTCATTCAAATAATCAAATTCGACGACGTCCTGGGAAGGAAGCTACGAGACTATGAATTTCCCGAATTTGAAATTTAAATTGAATAATTTTACTCAATTTTTTCTTTCGTACATATAGATCACTGATCGATACTTCAAGGAAGCAATTATCTAGGCTGGGCCAGCTGGCGGATGTCTTGCGGTTTTCCACACGATCGAGCTGTCGATGGATCCTTGATCTCTTGCGGTAACCGCTACTAGGTAAGTTTTACGTGTACTCTACGGTTTGTATTCTACAACGTTTTCGAATGCTGTCGGACCTAGACTCTGCTTGAATATTCTTTGACAAGTTTTAAACGTTTCAGGATCGACGGAATGGTTAATTGCTCGCGAGCGATTTAATCGATCGGTGTACACGAGGTGCAGCCAAAACCGGTAGGAAAGTTCCTTCGTTCCCGTGGGGCCGGAAGGACCGACAAAAAAATATGGATTAAATTCTCCACGCTGCGGAGTCTTCGCCCAAAGAAGTAGACGCCGCTGGCTAAGCAACTCTTGACAATAAGTCTGCCCACCCAACCAGGGAGTTTTAGACGGCGTCTCGAATCATCCCTTCATTTGGCACGCACCCCCATGGCTATGGAGGATTCTACGTCCTGCGTTCAGCGCCATCTCGAGTCAACTTTATTTATCTTTCACGGAAAGATCCTCTGGACCTGGAGTAGAGTGTATACAAAATTTTTTGTATGGTATATATACCATATGGTATATATATATATTTTTGAAAATTTATACACCTCTGTATCCTCGAAATATATGGATATTAATAATATACAGCGTATAATATGCAACGCGGTTGCGCAATACTAGGCGATATGGATTTATTCCAGTCGTGTTACATAAATACCAGCTAGACGACATTTTCTCTGGCTCTCATTCACGAAGTGTCTTATGCAAGTACGCGACGCTGTTCTACTTGCTTGCATCTGGTATGGTAATGGTCGTGAAAAAAAAGGCCCATCTCAGCCCTACTGTCAATCCCGTAAATAATAGCTTCCGGGTGGAGAGATTCGATTTTATGAATTTCAGGTAATCATTTGGGGTACCACGAGAGGAATGGACCATACGAATTCCATTGAATTTTTAACCAGCCAATTTTTTTGTACTCGTTCATTTTACCAAATCAAACGCAAATTGGGCTTTCGTTCGATCTGTGCTAGTCGATTTTAATTCTTGGATTTAACGTCTGTTCGGTATTCACTGTGTATAAGGCTAATTCGCTCTGTTTGAGATCGGTAACAAATGACAGAGGCTGACAATGCTCGTACGAAATGTCGAACACGTGTGTCAGTATTAAGTGTGTCAACAAGTATGACAATTCCTCGGACTGTCAAATCTCCATGGAGTAGACACGCGGTTGAGTCAAGGTAAATTAAAATCGGTCCTGGTTCCAGGCGGCGTGGTAAATTCGTTAAAGCGTCTACGAGGGGGGGGGGGGGTTGCAACCCCTGCTGTCCTCCCATAGAAACCCCCTGTACAATATGGTCCGAGCAGGGTGGCGCGTCTTCCCCTGGAAAATATATTGTTCAGCGGAGAACGTTTGTGTCGGGTTAGGCTGGGTTTCCGCCCGTAGCCGACAAGACGAAACTCAGGTAGGCCGTCATTCGACTTTCGAAGCCCCAAAATGAAAGGGGGAACAAAATCGGGGGGAAGAGTGACAACGGCGACAACAACAAAAAAATTGCCACAATGTCACTAAATACAGTTTTACGCGCCATTAGAGTCCGATGTGCCGCGTCGCGCCAGGGTGCAAACCTGGGGGACCATAAAGTCAATGGCGTCCGATCCCGCACTTTATTGTGGCAGATGCCCCCGCGTGGGGCGAATCGGGTGTCAAAATACTTCGAGTGTAATGAAAATTTATTTTATCCAAAATCTCACCGAAGAATCTCTCTTCATCCGTGTCGATTATTTCCCATATGTCTCAGGGGGTTGGTTATTATATCGAGGGGTTCAATGCTAAACCCTTATACGTTGCAACAGGTTCGCGCTTTTTTTTTTTTGGACACTTACAAATTTTATCACAACTTTTTTACCCATCCCTTGGTCATTATACTTTTTTGTGCCTGGTACGCTATTCTTTTCGTTTTTTTTTTTTTTTTCAAAAAGTAAATGCTGTATGAGTTTTGTTTTTGGTCCATTTCAAACGATCCGTCATCTCTTCCTTTGGCTATTTATACATGCAAATAGATCTTGGCTGAAAATTGGCCTAAGTGGCTCGACGAAAATGTGGCTCCCTCGGCCCTCAGAAACGGAACCAAACAAAATTGCTTCGACAGGATGAATTCACGGAACCATTTTCGTTTTTTCTTCTCTCCACTCAGAGATATCGCTCGAGTCAATCAGTGAGCCGCAGCTGGACCGAGTGTGGCGTGAGTCCGCAGGATCGATATCTGGCAGGGAGGATCTCAAGCAGCGCATACACGGAAGAGAGATCCTTACGAATTTGCCAGAAAAATAAGTGGATGCTGGATGCAGAGATTTTTTAAGCAGATGACCAATAGCGAAAATCTTTTTTTATCTCGATCATAGACATCGCTTTTTCAATACGCGATACAGGATAAATACAATGTTATTAATCACAGCGAATCATCCAGTCACCATGTGGACTCTGTTCTCGTTAGCATATTCATTAAAGATTAATGCACAGTAATTTAATTTCTATCAAGAGGTTCTGACCAATTAATAAGTTCACGCAGCAGACTTAATTGATTAATTATTTTTGCTCAACGTCTGTTTTTCGTACACCAGTCATGCTTTTTTTTTATTAGTCTACGCTTGTATCTTGTAATGTGAAAAATATTTTTATACTTTTTTTTTTATTTCCAAAGAACACCTACCTATGCGATCCATAGGGTTATGGGGTACAACATAGGCACTCCCATGGTAGGTACCTTATTACTCAAAGGATCCTAAACGCTTCGATGGAAACCAGCACGCCCATCTTTGGACCTGAGTCTAGTATATACAAGGTAAACACGAGTATTACAATACAGCACAAATGATCGGGGACATCTTTCAGAATTTTATAAAGGATATGGTAGCCATCTTTTTTTTTCGTCTCCTTTCTTACTACGGTGCAAACGCGTATATGTGTATATATATATATATAATTTTATATACATATTTATATATATATTATTCGTGAGTGGATGCGAGGAACGCGCGGCAGAAGCAAACCGGAAAATTTATGAGTTCGATTGTTCTGGAATTTTCTTCTTGGGAATTTCGGCTTCTTAGTGAACTCCCTGCGCGCGTTTTATGCCTGTGCTTATATAAGTCTTGATCCTTTTTTTTTCTACGTGATCCTACCACCGTGCGATACGGCATTCAGTTTTATTCTTAGATATGAAAAGCCATTTTAAGCCTTTGATCGTATTTGCGTATGAAATTTTTCTTTGATATAATTGAATTTATGGGAATTTTGTTTTATTTTTGAAAAATTTGACATTTTTAAACCGTGAAGCTGTCTCTCTTGTCTACCGATAGTTTCGATTTATTCGATGCTTTTATCACGTGTCCGCTGTTACGGCACGTTGAAAACGTTCTTAAGGAAGGTCATTAAGGTTTTTTGTGCTTTTCCGTCTTTTTTTTCAGACTGGCCGCATGCGACTTCTTGTCTCAGAATCGATCGATGACTATGCCTATTTTGAATTAGAAAATCGATGGACTAGCGAACCGTATACTGGATACAGTCAATTGAACCGTACGGTACGTAGACGGAAGCGATAAAAAAAAATGAAGAAAATCAAATTTTTATTAAAAAAATAAAGTTATACGCGATAGATAACACCAATAAAATTAGTCAACAGTAAAGTTCACACCGGTGCGATCTTAGAAACGTAGCTGAAAGTCGTTATAATCAAAAATCTATTATCTGGTATCACTAAGATTTTTTAATCCAGCCAGGTTATCCTTATCGTAAGTAAAACAAAAAAAATTTGTTCCCACTCGAAAGCCCAAGAAAATGATAATGAGGGCTGCCTCGAGTGGACTTACATGCGCGGACAGGTGGGTTGGGTCAGACTGACGCCCATGCCCTGTACTTCTGGGTCTTATCGGGCCTTATTTCTCCTCAGCGAAGAATCTCACTTGCAACCCGTGGGGGCCTTACGTGCCCACGCAGAAAGAAGGGGGAGCGCACCAAGAAACAGTCCGTGTTTAGGGGGGCGTCCATATTTTATATTACTTAATCACGTAGTCGGTACAGCACGCAGAGACGCCGACGTCTATACGCCACGTGGGAAAATGACGTCAATACCTTCATTGGGTCCCATTGAATATTGATCACCCTTGAGAATCAAAAAACCGCGGCGGTAAAAAAAATCCTTTTTTTCTAACTTGGTATTTTTTTCATAATTTATTGCCGAACGAAAATGGGTCATAAAAATTTCCAAAATTTTTATCCCTTCCAACCATCTGCCACCACCGTTACGCAATTCCGTCTTATATCCAATCTAGAAGCAGCTGAACGTTACTTCCTCGAGGTTCCATTGCTGATTGGTGATACTGATACACGTTACGTTAACCCCAAAATGACACGTCGGTCTATCAAACCCCCCCCCCTCCCCCCTCGTCGTATCATTTTTTAAGGTTTCACCTGTTATCAGTACAATCTCTACTGTCCGCTTTACTTAATGCCACGTGAAATGACTTTCGTCCCTTACGCACATCACCGCCATCCTCATTCTGTTTACCGAATCGAAAAGATATTTAAAAAAGACACGACGACTACACCTGTCCTCCTGGTTATTCGTATAATCTTCAGTGATAACCAGAGCCATGTTCGCTGTGACGTAAACAAAAATATTAATCCTTGCGCTATCTTATCTCAAGATGTAAAAAGCTCGTACAAGGTATATCTGCCGTCGTGTTTGTCCCGGCAATTCACGCTGGTCCCAGGTAGAAAAATTTTTGTTAGCAGTTTGTCGAAAGAAAAAAAAATTTTCTTCGTCCTTAGAGAGACGAAAATATTCACAATGTAGATTATAATCTCGAGCAAATAATTTAGACATTTTTATAATATTCCATCACGCGCTTCAATTTCCTTATCATATATTTACAGTGAGTACCAAGTACAGCACGGACAAGAACCAAGGAGGCGGGGCTCCACGTAACAGCTGTCCGTCACTGCTATCAGATGTAAGTCGCCTCCGCCGCTAGAATGCATGGGTACACCTCCAGCTAAGCAAGCAAGCAACTAAGTAAGTAAGTAATTCAGTACAGAGATGAAGCGAACGAGCCGAAGAAGTTGAAGCGGCACGAAGGTGGAACGGCTGAAGAAGGTGGAGGTTGAGACTGTGGGTAGGAGGTGGAGCGAGCAGTGCCGTAGAGTTTAGGGTGGCAAGGAGGGGTGACGATACCTTAATGAATACATTAGCTGCTCTTCGTTTAAGTCCGGGCCAACGTTTCAACAGTTGACTACCCAACCTAACTTTACCAGCCATCAACCCACCTTCGCGCCGCTTATGAAAACTTCATTATGCGTCGACAAACTGCCGTGCATCATCCTTTCTTTTTTTTATCTCGTATCCCGGTAGCGCGGTGATGCCTTTTTTGTTGATCAACAAATTTTTCTTTCTAATTTCTTTAGAATTACGACAGATCCTCTTAGTCGAATTTGACATTTTTAATATCCCTCCCATCGTGATCTTTTTTACCGACAGGGGGTAACGAACGAGTTAAAAATAGCCTTGAATTGTTTTATCGTATTATTCCCATGTACGTTGCCTATTGCGTATGGCCTTACGTACGTTAACATGCTCTCGGCTCGTGTAACGTGGACGAAAACATCGGTATTACCGATAGTACAGGATTTTCGACATAATTCGATACACCTTTATCGGATTACCGGTAGGCTTTATGTTACGGATTAATCTGTTTTTAGTATCAATTTCAATGTACCACGGTACTCGCGATTATAAACGTATATTGGTATAGGACCAAATTGAAAATTTCGAATTTCCATTTTTTTTTTTTTTCGATCTCAACACTTTTATCTCGCACGGCCCAGCTCACAGGGAGGGTTTCGGAATAATTTTTCACGGTGGTCCGTTACCCCGTAATACGTAACCGCACACACCGCAACAATGACGCTTTTCCTGCGCTTCTTCCTTTCCTTTTCTGAAGCTTCTTTCTTCCCTCCGTCGGGAAGAGTCAGTTTCTTTACGGTTGCACTAACGGGTGACTAGAACGAAGGGAACCGAGGGGCATATACGGGGAACCGAAGTTAGCGTCGACAAAAGTGTCGTGGGACGAGAGTGCCGAAGAGACAAAATGGTAAGAAGTGTGTAACACCTGGCGTCCTGCTCGCCAGGGGAGCCAACCTCTGACTTGCTACTCGACTAAATGTCCCTATAGGTATACACATACATCGATACACCTATAAGCACACCCATTTTTAACCACCATCCTATACTTTCCCTCTTAGGTAGCCATCCGTGTTAAGGACCCTCCCCTCCAAGGGTAAGTAACATAAGAGCCAGAAAAACACGGCTGATTTTTTCCCTTTATTATACAATATACTCGAGTCACCTTTTTCTTTTTTTGTAAAGTTTGCAAACATTCACGACCACCCCTTACGAATTTTTCCAGGTAAAATTTCACTGGTCACGGAACAAGTCATATTTTTTCTTTTCAGTTGGCACCTCTGACGCGAAATCATTTTCGGTCTCGTTCTTCACCAAGAATTTTAACGTCCATTACACTAGACGGCTCGCGTATAAACGAACCGTTAGTGCGCGCGACCACTAATGACGAATAGACCCGACGCAGTTTCGGACAGTGGCTTCCATTGTCGCGTCGGATTCACAGTGGAAACGTGGCGCGTGAAACGTTAAAGCGTACAGGGAAACGTCGCTCGTTACGTCAGGCGTAACGGGGTCCGCATAGTTTCGCACGCTTTAATGGAAACGGCCAGTCGAGTCTGGTTAAATATTTGTGCGTCGCTCTCTTACGGGGTGTCTCCTGCGTTCTTACCACAGCACCGGGATTTACGATTATGTTCTACGTGCTTTGCCCTAAGACAGACGCGCATGCGCAGTGCGCAACGCACTCACGCACGTTCGAGCAACGAGCGTATGAGTAATTATCGCGTACACGGTTCGTAATCTCGGACAACGAGTCCTGTGTTAGCGTCTCGGCAAGAAGTATTTCATACTGTGGGAAAAAAAGAAAAGGATTAAAAGAAAAGAAAATTTCAAGAGAACCCAAACGCTATTTTTCTCTCCGACAAAACCGGCTGGTCCAGGAACCCGAGAGACTCGTATGCATTTTTGTGGGGTAGGAAAAATCTTTTTCTCGTTTAAATTTTTCGGTCATTTTTTTCGACTGGAAAATTTTTTCGAATTTTCGAGATTTTTTAGGTGGGTTCTGAAATTTTCTCTTTACTATACGCAATTCACAGGGACGCATGTAACCGGCTCTTCGCGTTTACCGGCTTACGGTGCGTATTAATATTGATGAGGGACTCGTAACCGGAAGTCGTTACGAAATTTGTCGAAATGGCTGGCAGAGAATTTTTCGTTATGAGGAACGCAGACGCGTGGTCAGAACCAAGAACAGGTTGCGTCCAGACGTTCTCGAGGAGTTTGGAAGACCACGGGGCTTTCGGTATCCATTGTGGTCTGTGTCACGCGTCGTGAAACTTCACGGCTGATTGGCCCGGAAATAATTTGTAGCAATTAGACGAAAAACAGATCCAGATGCATTCCGTGCGAGAAATAAGAAATTTTTTCCCCAGGAAATTCGAAAGTTAATTGTCTGGGTCTTTTTCTTTTTTCCCCGGTTCCTCGTGAACCTTCCAAATATATCTGATCGGTGCGCCAGGCTTATGCAATGTAACGTAATTTTTTACTATGTCTATACTGCCCGGGGTACATTGTTCCTGCAGGGACTGTACGTCGTGTATCGGGCAAGATGACAGTTATTTCTTTATGGGATCGGAGGAGCGACGGGAAATGCTAAATCTTGTAAGAAAAGAGGCGCGTGTGATACACGCTTTATACGTCAACTGTCAATGTCATTCAAACGGCGGATTCAATAAGAGGATGATTCATATGCTCAAACGTTCGGTATACGAACATCGCTTTCTCACGACTCCAGTCAATTCGTATTAATCGAGTCCAATCAATCGTGACGTCTACGGATTCATTTGTATAATGGTATTATAACAGTGCCCTTAAGTTCTAGCGATGAGGATTCTTGGACTGTTCTTTAGACGGGGTGGGCAAAAGATTTGGAGAAGAAAAAAATACATCGGAACGACGAACGATTGGGTTTGTGGTTCGTTAATGGTGATTTGGAGTTGAAGAAATTGCAAAAATTATTGCTAACAGTTTTAAAAGGGTATGACGGTGCGGAAGGATACACCTTGGTAAGGAAAAAAGGAAAAAAAAAAGGTTGGTCCTGTTTGCTCAATGTTTGTCAGTCGCATCCGGCAGGGATAACCACGTGTTGGCAAACAAAGGCGCGATTGCGGAATCTTTAGCGTGGACGGAGCGTGGAAAATTCTACCGTGTCAAAATTTTAGCCGGTCAAGTAGGATCGATAAGATTGATTTGACGTTCTTCCTGGTTTTTTTTGGGAGGGGGGAGGCGGAATTTTCGTGACGAGTTCCTACGAAATTGATTAGGGTTATATGTGAAAAATTTATTATCGCCTGGGATTCTTATTGTTATTTCGTTAGGCTAGCATGCAGATGGGTATTCCAGACGGATATGTTTGGTGTGATAATGCCTTATGATTTTTCCAGTTAATATTAGGCCACTCCGATCATCATGCACGAGATTGAGCTTCGTCATTGCTGAACGATAAATCCTTCTTGCTGTACCAACTCGTTCAGGTGATGACTCTCGGCGCGACCAGTGTTTTATGATAGTCCCTGGTCTGTGCTGACATGTCGGGAGAACACGCCCATTTGGCCTAACATGCCTTGTACATACCTATATCTTTACGCTCGGTTGCGTTTTCTGGTTTAAACGATGACGCGAGCATGTTGTTGTAATCGGAGTAGAAAATGACGAAAAATTGTTTTTGTTGGTAATTAGTGGATCATTTGGTTATCTAATGTTATCACGAGGTGGATGGAATGTCGATTATTCATATTTTGTTTGTTTATCTCACAGTTGACGACACACCGGGAATAATTATAGGTGTAAATTATTTTGTCGGTGACAGGTTCATCGGGATGGAGAAAATTTTTTTTTACATTAATTTTTGGGTTCATAGTTTTTTGCTTTCTGTCGTTTCATTTGGTATGCTTTATTTTTTAAATGAATTTAACGGTAATGCACTTGTCGTGCCATCTGTGAAATTTCGAGGGAATTGCTATGGGACTGTGGGACCTGAGAGACGTAAGCTTGAATCGAGATGGGGGTTTCTACTATGCCGACTGAGGGTAATGAGGAGGTTGTCGATTCATGGGATTTTGTGTTTCGTGGCCGGTAAGTTAATCATGGGATGTTAATTATGGTTCCGTAATGTCATCAAGCTATATCTATGGTCGGTAAATACAACTTTGTTATCCATTATGCGTTTTCTTTGGGTAAAATTTATTAAATATTATTAATTGGTTATCCTTATAGTGTTAACGATTAACAATATTTTATTGCAATTTAAGTATCGCGGGACTAAAGTTTAAGTGTAATACACACATTTTAAATCTGTAAAGAGAAGGATCAATCAAAAATGTTACATTGGTCATCGAACACTTTTACTTTCATTTTACGAGTTTTCAATTTCCAACGTGACGTCATACCAGCCGAGATGAGACACGAGTCCTACTTATCTTCCGTCCGTATTACCATGGAGTCTCCACTTTACCGTGCGTTAAATATTCGCTTGAAGCGTCGACCCTCGTGAAATAGAAATGAATCGTGCAAGAGCAACAGCGTTGTTGAACTGAATATTCGATAATTTAAAAGATTCAATAAAAACTAAATATTACCACCAACCTTCTAACAATGAATGACTTCTTCATTTCCTCCAACCGATAAGAACGTTTCCTACCATACCAACCTCACGTACCACCATTAAGCTTCACTTCGCTAGTTCACGTTTTCCCAATATAAAATTTTAGTTCCATATTCCTCTCCCCCGAGAATTCACTACCAGCAACGTGCATATTCATTTTGTAAATAACTATAATTCATAAATGTACCATTCGATGGCTCATTTGACAAGCAGAAAATAGTTATTGAGCTTTTCCACAAATACAGTAAAACCTAACAATAATCCGGTGTATAAGAAAACGTCCTTTTCAAACTCGAGTCTAGCACCATAACGGATAGAACAATTTTTCACAGCCATGAAATTCGAATAAAAATTTCTCCAGAATTAAGACTTCAGTCCCGTGATCGTATACCCTGTGAGCATAAAAGACTGTATCGACCGAGAGCTCATTACGTGGCATCCCTTAGAGGAAATTACGCACTACTACCGCAGAGGACAGCAGGTATTTAACGTTAGGATGTGTGTTTGAACGTATTCTTGAATTGTGCCTGGCGGGGTTGTAAAGATAGGCTAATGCCAAGGCAGCGCTGCATTCCGTCCTGACTGAGTTGCAGGGAGCAAAGTAGAATGCACCCCTTCCGTGTTCACTTCTGTGATATAGTAGCTATCATGTAGGTATAGTATATAGTATATGCATGATATATATTACACACGGTATATATTATATATATACATATATATAGTACATAGTCATGGCAAAGCACTGTAGGGCCGTAAGGTTGGGACACGCAATGTCATTGATCGTTGCCATTTAACACCCAGTTTCTTCTGGCATGAATAGGGTGGCTTTTCCGTTATGACGTCGTGAGGCTATGCATGCTTTTCGTGGTTGACCGTAAAATGAAAAAAAAAAGAAGGAGCATGCTGGATAAATTCACGAAAGCAAAATACCATACGTAAATAATTCTGGGTCTGAGTTCAGTTTTAACGTATTTTTTTTCTCCAATTTTTTTTATTCCTTACCCTTCTTATTTTCATCGCAAGTCTGCTACCGTAACTCGCTCAACCCCCGCCACCCTTCCTTCAGTCTTGGACTACGAGATCCGATAACGAAGAATTCCGGAATGGCGGCCAGACTGTGTTCCACCGTTTAAAGAAGCTCGTTAAGAAACTTTTTTAACAGCCTCCCTTCTGCGAGCGGCACGAACGATAACAGCGGTATGCGTGACGTAAACGATTTTCCTTCGAAGAAATCGGTATACCTCTTTTTTTGTATCTATAATAATATTTGCCCTTCGTATTTCGCCGGTAGATCTTTTCTTTACGCCGCGAAGAAATTGTTCGCGATACGTCGAGAAACTGATACTCAATAGGGATCCCGTTAGGGTAAATATTATTAAGTACCGGTGGACGGTGATTAGCGCCTTCTCAGCTCGCGCGTTATGGCCAATTAGTCTGTTTTTCGTAGCGAAACTCTAAGCGTGACGATAAAATCGCATCGTAAAGCTCGAAAATGGCGCGGCTCGTTACCGAACTCGATTACGGTCGTGTAGAAGCACGTCCGTTAATTCCAACAATAAACGCAAAATTAGCGCCAGCGCTCACTACATTACCGACACATCATTGCGGCCGGTCGATAAAGTAGATCGAGAGTGGCGTCGGTTGACTCGCAGTCAGCTGCGTGCCTCGGGTCGATAGATATGCTGACGCACGTTTCGCGCTATCCGAACTGAATTCACGAGAATTATCGTGTCCACCGATCACATACGGAATTCGAAATTCGAAATCAGTGAGATTCCCACAGTCTGACGTCTCGCGTTCATCTGGCGCGGGTGAGTCCATAGAATTTCAAGCCGCATGTGTCTCCGACTACGATTCCCTTCTCTTCCTTTTACCCTGCCTATTCTCCGTTTCGCTATACGATAAGCTTATTACCGTTCGCCACACGTCGTTACAACGTACAATTACCATTTGCTCGTGTCAAAGCGTTCCCGTTCATGTCCGAATCCTCGAATTGGTATTTCCTTGAGGGTTAATGGACAGGACGAAAGCAGCTTTCAGCGTAGGCATTAATAATTACCGGGTACGTGCGCGTTAGTTGAGTGCTGGCCGAGTTGGTGGCGTGATAAATGTTGTGACGTCACGAGCACCGGGCGACTGACGTTTTTCAAATGTTTTTCATTAGGCGCACATCCCGTACCTAGCTACCAGCGATCCCGTGGCGTAGCGGGGAGGAGGTTAGCGCGAATACGCCACGAGGAGTGAAAACAGAAGCTTCGCGTGGGGCTTGCAAAACTGGTACGAGCAGAAGGGGAGCGGAGTACGGCTGGAAAATGGCGATGGGGAATTTGAGGAGAAACCAGGAAAACGGGTCCTGTAGCTCTCGGCACTCACTGAAGTTGATTTATTTTCCAATATGCTCGTTCCGTCGATATGTTACCTACTATACCTTCGCATCTATGCTCCCTCGTGGATGCTCTCTCCCCCTCGCTCTTACACTCTCTCCAGAGGGGCACGCACTTGGTTCTCTCTCTCTTTTTTTTTTACCGGCAACGTAGAATCTTTTTCTCGTGATATACAACCTGCCATAATTAATGAATATTTGAGAATACTCGAGAAAATCTCGTCCGCTCGAGTTACGAATAATCCATCAGGTTATTTTATTTGGATTTATTCTCAAAGTATACGGGAGGTCTTCTTTTTTTTTTGAAAGACTCGCAAACATTTACAAATCTTAATTGTTACTCTGCCATTTATACATATTTTCGTATTATGCATTCTCGTCTTGTACGCGTAATTGAAAATAATTGCTCTTTGCATTTTAACGTGGAATTTACTTCCGTGAACTCTAATGCTGAATTTTCAAGTATACAAACATACAGTTCGCATCGGATACGATCGTACGAAAAATTACACGAATTTATTATTGATTTACGTGCATTTTTAACCATCCAATCATTCCGGAATTGGACAATCCCCGGCGATACGATTTTTCGAAGGACACTCGCGCGACTGGCATCAAGGTTAGTTTTCAACACGCAATAATTTAAAGTGACTTTGTTCGATCAGCTGTTAATAGCAATAACAACGATGGTAGCAATTTTTTTTACACAGCCACTCTCCGCTCCCATTAAAAAGACCGCCTCGTCACATGTAAATATAAAAACCATATAGAGTCAACACCCGTTAACTTTCTATCTCAAATCGTGTACCTTGGTCGTCCGACACAATGTGTACTCGGCATAGGATGTAAAACTTCACGTAAAAGAAGACACGTGCTCGGACCTTTTTTCTTTGTCTCTCATTCCTTCCTCTCCTTTTCTTTCCCCTTTCCTTTATTTTTATATTATACGTGCGTGCGCAATGGCGCGTGTGCGTGCGTGCCTGCGTGACGATAGGTAACCAGGCTGGTTAGAATGGCTCGCGTGGCTTTCCGATAATACGGCTGTCTGAGAACGCGGAGAGAAATGAAAATAAAACGTCACAATAAATTACGCATTAACTGGCCCGAGAGAAAAGCTAAAGGCGTTTGACGACTGTCGCGAAGGGCGGCGATACGGTCGCTCTTTTGTTTTCCATACGTACAATATATATACATATATAACACGTCCAGCGATCACGGTCAATTCCAGCGCGAGCAGCGCCATCTAGCCTCCTCGGGAGAATTAAGAATTAACGAAATATTAAACCAGCGACGCACAGCGAGACTAGACGTACGCAGTAACCGACTGTGGGACCGTTCTAGGCCAGTAAAATTCTCGATGGTCGGGGATTAGGTCGCCGGGACGTGAGACTTAAGTTAATCGCAATCGAGACGAGAGGAATTAACGTGTTTCACTTTTACGTGGGATTTACGTGACCGTAGTTGGACTTTAGTCTTTTAGGTAATTTTTTTTTTAATTTTTCGCTCTCCATAACGTCGCATTAATTCAGGAGAATATTTTACCCAGACGTATCGGTTGGCGCTTCGATCTAAACCCGGGATCGATACTTTCTCATCTACACGGTGGAACTTAATCCTGCAGGTCACCGTTTTGGTCGTCGTTGGGTATACGGACTCGTAGCGTTAGATTAATTTAAGGTTATACCGAGCTTAGCCACCTAATACGCAAAATAGGTCTGACGCTTTAGCACCCACACTGACGCGATTTCGCGTTAAACCATTTTGACGCTTGTGGATGCGTACTGGATTTCTAATGTGTGCGTGTAGATGGGTGCGAAGGAGAAGGGGGGTTAATATATGTGTATATATGTATATTAGAATACGTATACAGGCACAAGGACGTTGCGGGAGGCACGCGTTATTCCTCACGTCATAATTCATCACGCCTGCTTGTAATTAACGTCACCAGATATCGCGCTCACACCCCTCATTTGTATATTCCGACCAAGTTGCCACCGCACTCTGTCGGCCGGCGCGGGAATTTCGATTTATAATAGTGACTCCTAGAGGGGGTGGCAGGGGGGGGCGGGCGAGAGAACGTTGGCGGTGAAAAGAAGCGGGTAATTAAAGAGCCAATTATTTATCTGGCAGTTGTTGGCCATCTAGCGGAATTTATTTGAATGTTAGATTGAACAATTTCGTCGATAACAATAAACATTATGTGCAATAGTGAAAAGAGACTTATTATTATTTCAAAGCGATTCTCCTGTCTTTTTTTTTGCAGTGTCTTTTGTCATGTTTATACAAGTGCATAACGGGTGGTTTATAAAATTTTCAATATTTTCGTACGACGTGTATGCCTGGTAGGTTATCGCTATTTCATGAGGTAATTCCGGTGATTGCGGAGGATTTTCGGGGAATTGACTTTGTTTCTATGGCGGCGCATTATTAGCTATTAGGAATTGAATACAGCGAATGACGTATCTGACGAAATTGCATTTAGTGCAAGTGACGTTTCTTTGGGCGAACGTCATTTTTTATTGCCTGCACTTTACAAGTCGTGTTTTGCTTTTTTTTTATCTGCTCGCTAGTTTAAGTATACACTACCGGAAGTGTCAATTTCAAATGCGACTACATAGGTATGGCTATGCAGTTACCTGACGGCTGTGGTTTCCGGTTAGGTCGTCTAGCTTCTATATATGCCATTTTATACGTCTGACGTATACGGCTGATGACACTAAACCACTTCGGCGTTGACGGTATATGTATACACCGGGTGGTTTAAAATAGTTTGTATCGGAGAAGAGTACCAGTAGTCCTGGAGAACGTAAAGGACACGAGTACGCAGTGTAACGCGAGAAACAGTTAAAGTTAATGGCGATCGTAAAGGCGGGTTCTGTGTCGATTATTCCATTTATCGCACTCGATACATTTTGATGAGACGTACGAGAACTCAATGCGATGATAAGGGACTGGGATGGGTAAAAAACAAAGAGAATGAAGGAATAACGATAAATATTGTTTCGCTCCTCTGGAAAATTTTCAATCGACATACGACGAATTCAGGAATGACAATCTTAATGACGTGTAAAACTTAATTTTAGGTTTAGTTTTTCTTTTTTCGAAGTATTTTTAATTCATTCTGGATAATGACGGAGACCCTTTTATTTTTTGGCCTATTCGTGACGTAATCTTGTACCAGTCGAAAGAGCTCGAAATCTACGACGGTCAGTAGTATACCCTGCTGCCCATTATACTCCATTCGCGTTATACGGGGTTAGAGTTTACGAGGGACCGTGAAAACATTCTGTTGGATACAGAGAAATCGAGGCTCGTTAAACAAATAGGTTCTAAAGGTCCTGGAAATAACTTTGTTTTACGTGATTATTCGTATTACGTGATTGTCCATTCGGTTTTTCCTGGAATTTTTGTTGTTATCTCGACAAACGTATTATCGCGATACAACGAAATCCAATGACGCACATAATTTTTTTTTTACCAAACAAGAAACGTCAAAAATTTTGAAAAAAAATTTTTTACACATACCGGAGGGCAAGTCGAACGAAAGAAAGTACTGTACGTCTTGAAGAGACGAAGCGGCGATAAAACTTTGTATTCTGATTCCTCGTTTTCTTGACACCCCGTACGACACTGTTACAACTGTCCTTTCCTCGGAGTTTCACGCCGACAAAATATCCGACGCTGTGTGCGAAAACGCTTAGCACCGGGGCAGTGATATTTTTCACGTTAAACGGCCACGATTAATCACGGGATCAGATAACGGCGCGAGGCCACCATTTCATTCCGACCTCGCCAAATTAAATTAACACTTGCCACGGAATAAATCATCCCGTCGCAGCAACGCTTATACCCAGGAGTTCATGGGGATCGCGTCACTATGAGATTTCGTGGCGCTGCGATCGCTAAGAAACCAACCAAAAAAGGGCCATCAGTGCCGAAAGAAAATTTGGAAAATTATTTACCCATTATCGGGGTCAAGCAGGTACATCCACGGTCAGCCGGGTCTTGAAGGTCGGGATAACCACCGCGCAATACAGTTCGAAAATCAGGTGACTGTGTTAATCCTTGTCAAGTTGGTAATAGACAAATCAGGCGAAAGAGGGCTAGGACCGTGCGTATAATACATTTAGTATTGCGCTAATGGAATGATAGAGCCCGGACGATAAACAACCCCCATAGGCTGCGTGTTAGGAGTGACGACAACCGTAGTCACGCGAACCACCCTCGTGAAGCTGGCATGAATATATTTTTTTTAATTTCTCATTGACTTCCTCTTCCTTGACCTTTTTTTTCCCTCTTTACCTCTTATTCTTATCAGTTTCACTCTTCCTTACTTTTATTCTCTCGCGTCGCTACCCTTGTAACGTAGCTCACCCTGTGAGGGTCTCCCATTTGAATTCGACCTCGCGTTCAAGTAGTGTAGGAAATGGCTTGGTCGGACCGGCCATTCTTAACACTCCGTTTCACAGGTTTTCAAGCTTCTCCGCTAGGTTCCAATTACCTTTACGGTCTGGTCTGTCGCCTTGCTGGAACAATCTACTTGCTCTGATTTCATTCGTCAAGAGGAATGCGAACTGAGCGTTAGACCGTCGAACGGCAGTCGAAACTTGCTGGGCGTTGATCGTAGTCGATACTTGTACTGAGAATTCAAATTTATTTCAGAGTTACGTAAGGAGGGGATGTTTTATACGTATTTTGTTTTTCGAAAAAAAATATATTCAAATCCCAGAATTATCTTGATATCATGAACAGACTATAGCTTTAGGATGCTCAATGCCATAGTGTCATATGATACCGTAGCATGCATCTATAGCTATATAATGACCAGTTTCGAATCCAAGATTTCTGGATGGATTTAGGGGATGATTTCTAGTGGGTAGTTGAGCGTTATCTACGTGCGTGCGGTTCTGATAAGCTATCCTTACTTCAGCCTATTGTGGGTTTTCAACGAAACCACCCCTTGTAGACCGAGCAGGGTGCACACACACACACCCCCTGTTTCCACGGGTGCTTGCGTGTGGGGGGAGGGCAGGGGGCGGTCAAGTAATTACGGCCTTAATGGAAATATTGTTATCTTCCACGGGGGCATTCTCTTCGTCCAAGACTTTCATCCCCTCTACTTCTGCGGAATCATCCCTCTTGCCTTGTCGGCTTCGTGCTATACCCTCCACTCCCCTCCCCTCCCAAAGCCGCACCTTGAAGGGGTAGTTCACTGTCTATACCTGCTTGCTATATATAGCTTCTCAACACAACCCTCGTACACATTGAAATCTCTTTGGGACTTTTCAAATTTGCCCGATTTGCACCAAATAGCCGAAAGAGCTGAAATTTTTCTAGCCTCCCTTTTTTTAATTATTTTCCAAAATTCATTTAATTTCGATTGTCCTTAATTCGACATCGTATCTCGAGATATTTTTTGCCGTCTGACATAAAGCTGCCATTCACGAAATTACTTCACTACCACTTGACTATGTCGATCGCATTTATTATTTTGATTATATTAATTATTTTCATTTCGATCCACGAGTGTTTTTTTGAAAATTTATTTCTTCATTCTCCTACCAATTTTAGTCTTTCGTATTTGTCTCGCGAAATTATTACTGGGCTACTTGCAATTTTCTATACTCGTTAACGCGACTGCTTCACCTTTCCCCCCACCCCCCCTTCTCATTCTTTTTATGAATTTTTCATTTTTTCCCCCCTTTCTTTAAGATCTTTTCCCGGCTTCCTCATTTGTGGAAAATTGCTCACAAAGCCCTTAATAGGCATCGTAACTCAAGGTACGCTTTATCGGTTGCAGCGTGAGCTATTGCGATAGTTTGAGAGACTCAACGACCGATTATAATTCATCGGGCGTGATATCGCGTGCACTGAATGGGGGGTGGAGGGGTGGGGGTTTGAGATAGGTGATCGGCTTTGTGAAAAAGCCGACGAATTCATTATGCAATATGAATCCCTACGAGGGGAAAGGTTTAATCGCGAGTGAGCTGCCAGGAGACATCAAACGTATTTCGACTATAAATATTCTAATGTGGCAAGAATGATAAGGCGTCTTTATATAGCGTCGATTGGAAATAAATGAAAAAGCTTTAATCGAAATTTACGATAAACAATAAATTTCGTAAACAGATATAAATTGAATTTTTATTTTGCTTATTAGGCGGAAATATATATATATATTTTTTCATTTACTGTGTCAGTATTAAGGGTGGCATGCATTGTGGTGGTAGCTTACGATATGACGTTTCGATGGCATCTGTTGTCACGAAAAAAGTGCTAAAGCTTTTGTTACATAAATCTCAGGTCACGCGTTGTCCTGACGTTTACTGCTTGTAAACACACAATTACGTTTGGCCCCCCCCTAGTGTCGCTGATTGCATACGGTAAGGCTAGGTTTTGCATTCTTATCAATAATTGCACAATACTGTGTACGTTGGTGAATTTTATCTCGGAACTTTTTTCGTATCGAATGATTTTTTTTTTATCAAATTTTATGGTAGGGTCGT
Source organism: Trachelus iudaicus (assembly GCA_030142595.1). NCBI lineage: Eukaryota > Metazoa > Arthropoda > Insecta > Hymenoptera > Cephidae > Trachelus > Trachelus iudaicus. The sequence goes on along the minus strand of JARQTH010000297.1, from coordinate 3,097,898 downwards.
TCGTGGTAAACCTGTTGTATGGAAAGTGATTAAAGAATATCTGTTTTCACGTAATCTGACGAAATTTACGAGTTTCCTGTAAAATAAACGACTTTGCTTATTTTCTTGTCGAACGTAAGAAAAGAAAGAGAGAAAAATAATATTTTAATCTTAAATCCCATCCGGCAACTTTCGCGCATCGAGAGTAAAACATCGATTGCTAACGGAAGAAACTTTTAATAAAACTTCATCCCCGTTCTGACAGATTGCTTTGTCCGAAAAAAAAAGAAAAAAAAAAAAGAAAAGATAGTAAATTTTATCTGGGTTACGAGTAGAAGCTACGCGGTAGTAGCTTTGATAAGTGGATCGAAGGGGTATGATAAAAATGTGTAAAATTCTATTTTTTTGTTAATTGTTTGCGTGAAGTTATAGGATTTCTTTGGGGTCGTCAGTTTAATCGGCGGGAAATTTGAAATTTTTAACAAGAAAATGGCTTTTCCGTTACAATCACTGTTACGCGGGTAACAGATTTCGAGGAAAGGGGTCACAATGAGATACATCTCCGAAGGGGTGAGTGACTCGCGAATACACTCGCGAAATATTGTTTTGCTGTTTCCCATTTCTGGCACCTGTTGCCAGTTTCGTTTTATCGAGTTCCCGGCGATTGGGGAAACGAACGAGATTTGATAATCTTCAGAAATCCAGTATCGATCGAATTCACAGATGATCGGCGGATGGTCCGAGATAAATGATCTTTATTTACAGCCGTTTATGGAAAAGCCTTGAACTATGTATTGGATTTTTTTCTTTTTCAAAATTTCAACACGCTACTCCACATCTTCGTTCGAGATTTAGCGTTGAAATTAGGGGTTGCTTCCTTTCACTTGCCAGCCTGTTGAAATTCAATGGCGGCACAAATCAATCAGCAAATTTCTACTTGATTTATGCTAATCAAATGTCCTTTTCATTATCAAGGACCTACCTTACGTTCAGTTCAGGTACCTCAACTTAAACTCTCATTTGTCTACCGGACGGGAAACATTAATCCCTCGAAATGTGCAAATCGGAGGAGAAAGGAAACTCAGGGTAAGAAATTTTAACGTAATACGAACTCAATATACAAGTATAGCACGCGTTGAAAAAGACAAAATTTGTTACAGCAAGAAAAAAACATTTTTTTCCGCCAAATTTCGCAAGGTGATAAAACCGAATTTTTAGCAGGAAAAAAAATAATAAGTAAACGAGTCTCTTTGGTCGAGCCAATTCGTTCTGACTGCTTTTTGCGCATGAAAGGAGAGCGGTTCTTATCAGTAGACTTTTTCTATTTGTTCGCTTTAAGTCGCATGCCTTATCAAATTTTCTTTGAGCCCCCGACACGGCGTGGGCATCCAAGGGGAAGATACTTGGCTCTTTGAAAGAAATTAATAATTTTCCTCGTCCAAGGTACTCGTCCCTCTCGAGATAGAGTGGGGTTGGAGGACTTTCCACCCGCTCCGCCCCCGCCCCCCCCAAACAATGGCGGCATCCGCGTCGTCATAAATAAATGATTTTAAATATTTTAAATAGTCACCCCATAAGCGTTTAACTGAGTGAAAATATTTATGCTCCGCGTGAACGATAAGGAGGGAAATAAAAATAAAGAGTAAAGAAATCGTGCGTGCATCCCTCCCTTTCTTTTTTTTACCCCATATCTCTCTAGGCACAGACTTCCTATCCATTTGCGAATGCCTAGACAATTAATTTGCTTACGGACAGAGATATCAAAGCATAACCGACAAAGGGAACGCATGGGGTGTTTTAATCCCGGTACCGTCAGCCCCTGTTTTTTCAAAGCGCCTACGGGGGGGGGGGGGGCATCGACTCGGCGCCGCCGCGAATCGCAATTAAAATGCAAAATTTAACGATCTGTGCACGCGCGATGTGCTTCGCGATTTTACATGGACGTTTCGCAGCCCGTTAATGTGAAAAAGGGGGACGGCGTCTCGTCAAAAATCAAATGATTCCATCCATTTCGCAGGGGGTTAGCGTCCGTTCTATATAAACTAAAAAAATTTTTTTTAACATTTTTGACTTTGATAATTTTTTTTCCCCCCATATACCTACTACGCATACAGGGTGCATACTTCTTTTTTTTTTTCCTAGGGAAGACCTTTCATATCAGTCCTATGTAAATCATCCAGTGGGTGGATTATCGTTAGTTGGAAACTTTCGAAAGTTTTCACTGCGACTGTCGCGGACTTTATCTTTCACTTTTACCTTATTAAGGAAAAGTTCTTCGGGCGTGTTCGAAAAGGTGACAGGGGGATGGTAACACAAAGAGACCAGCGCGACAAAAGTGGGTAATGTTAAAAATATGAGGTAAATGGTGGGTTTAGGTAAAAAAAAAAAAAAAAAACAAGAAAGAGGGATAATTTGAAGACAAGGGTAGGTATCTACATCAGCAGTCATTATACATTTACGCTTCGTATCTCAATTTTCATTTGTTCAAGGGGGACGAATGGGCGGTAGGGGTAGGTTGGGGAGGACTCTTTTTTTTAAGTTTATCATAATAATGATAATTGCCAATTGAAAACATAGTACCCTCGTTCGCGTCCCACCACGAGGAGCTGCTTAAACGAGCGAGCGAGCAATTACAGAAGTGCAGGAAAGTTAGGTCACGGTTCAAAGTGAACGTGTTTCACGCTCGGATGGATCCCGAGGACTGCACGCTGCTCCACCATGAAACTAAGGGTGAATATCATTAGTGGTTGTAAAAGCTACGAGAATACGGATGCATCCCCCCACCCCCTCACCCCCCACGTGACCATTACGGTGACCATTCGGGATCCGTTAAACCCGAAAGAAAAGCATAAAAAGAAAAGAAAGTCCCTCAGAGACGACTGAAATAGAGAGCCTTGAAAGATATTGAATTAGCGGAAAGCAGATAAATGAGAAAAAAAATTGAATTTTCAAAAAATTCAGCGCTGCCGATGTTAAGAATTGAAAAATAATGTATAAAAATATGTTCAAACCCTCGAAATAATTAATCGGTACTTTCCTTTTTTTTCACATAATTAACCGCTGGACCCTTTGGGATGCTGGGTCGATCCGATGACGCAACGAGAACCAGAAGAGTCAGGCATTTCGAAAATGCAATTACAAACTCTCCCCCGACAGAGTAAAAAAAAAATTTACGAGTCGATTAGCTCCTCAATCACAATAGTTCGTAACGGGGATTATTTATCTTTTTCTTTTTATTATCTCTTTTTGATTTTCAATGCATTCAGTGCACTGCGCAATACCGGTACTGTTCGCCCGTGTAAAGGGGGGTGGCCCTGCTCAATGCTTTTGAGACGGAACGAACGGGACAGGGTAATCGCGAGCCTTTTAATTACATTAGCTCCTGCCGCTAGCAGGGATGCCCACAGGCATCCCAGTTCTGCGCTCCTTTCATCTTGCCGACCAGGGACCCACGCGTAACAAGCCGGACTTCTATACTTCCACATATGTACCCACGTAAGGCCTTTATGAATCCTGTCGACGACACCAGCCTCGACGGGCTATACGTTTCGCCTGCTACGCCACTGCGAACTACTGTATAACTTTACGACTCGTATATACGTGCACATAGAATAGCACGCGTTTGCCGCATTCCTAGCATTTCGCTATTACGCCAAATGCACCATAGACACACGTGTATTCGCTGCTGAAAATTGCTTTGGAGTCTGCGCGGAAATTTGATGCGGATGCAGCTGCTAATTAATTGAACGATTGCATCTGCTCTTTGTGCCCAGCGCGTCGTGTGTAACTAATTAGTATCAATGCACGATCTCTTTCCATCTACGATCTTTCGATCCACTGTTAGTGGAATAAATTTTTTATATGCGAGATGCATTTTTTTTTTGAAAACCACGTACCTCAAAAGGTGTACGCCCGTTACTAATTGGTTGTCACTGTAGTTTGATCTTCGTTGATAGGTAGTTGCGTCATAGCTACTATTTATTTTTATTTCTTAAATGACATACCTCGCCATTGGCGTATTCCCGTATTATTTTTTTGGTATAAATTTAATTTTCAAATCAGCCCATGTGTCATGGTAATCGCCGTGGTGTCGCGCGCCTTCTGGCAATTTTGGTTAATGACATTTTTCGGTGGTCGGAGGAGAGCGCGATTCTTCGAAAAACGGGATAGGAAACGCGAGAATAGGAAGAAGGAGGGAAAAAGGAGATAGGGAGCGAATGGGTTGGCGATCCTTTGTTTTCCGATCGAGTGAAATTTTTCATAGGGATATTGATTTTTACGAGGGATCCTCAGGCGCGAGAGATAGTCTCCGCTTCGCGCGAGATGCGAATGTAACTTGCGCGAAAGAAAAATATCGGGGCGAAGTTACTCTCGGATAATTTCACAAATCGAATGGGATCTCGTAGAGCAGAAGGATTTTCGAAATTGCCGCGCCACGCTGCTCCCTTCTATCGCGAAATCTTTACGCCTCGTTAATTTATAGTGTAAACCAGACCAATATGCGCGATTTCTTGCGCGACAAGGGATAACCTGTGTTTCAGTGCTCCCTATATAGATATATCGACACGGTGTATTTTCGAAAATAGAAGGGGGGTAGGAGGGGGTGGGGGGAGGGGGGGTCGGACAACGAAAGAAGAAATTTTAAGAATTAGGGCGATTGGCTTTTGGCGTAATGATAACTTAACCCCCTACCCCGCCTAATATAAAATTTAGATCCGCAAAAAATTTATTTCCCAATATCTTGCTACGATTGTGATTAAAAGAAATTTATATTTTAATTTCCAAATTCACCGAGAGATAACAATTTCGCAGTGGCGTTCCCATTGACAAAGCTGTACGATTTCCTTGACCGTATTTTTCTCGCGGCTGCATCGACAGGAGCATTAACGCTCGGTAACTTATGACAGTCGTTAAAGGTTAATAGATTGGAAAAGTTATTGATCGGTTTATCGGCCAGGACGTCACTTGCTTTCCGCGGTTGAAGGATGGTCCGCAATTTCCGGTGGACCCGATCGCGCGTGAACCGAAGCTCGTCGGAGTTAAAAAAAAAATTTTTCTCGTAATTCAGGTAATCCACTAAAAAAAAATCTTCGAGGGTTCTTACGGATTTAGGGCACGAAAGAACGTGGTTGCGCGTCGATATACAAGGGGATAATAAAATTTTGTAAACTCATGATTTTAACCGAATGAACATGGAGATTGAATATTAAGGGCGCATTTAAAAGCAATGCCCGGCGATAATAATATTCGGTTAAATCGAAGGGGGCTGGGGGGTTCCTTTGATAAACGCTTATATCGTAATTTCGGGTTAGGTTTGTGAGAGAGGAAAAGGCGATATCATCAATACGAAATTCGGCGGTACCCGAGCACCGTTCTATAGGGCGAGTCCTTTAATCTCGATTTCGCCACCCTTTGGTCCACTTTGTTCTTCGTAGGGCTCGGTCATACAGCATCCCTCTGGGCTCCCTATGGAGCCGACCACGAGCAACGAAGAAGCGTAGTGGACATCAATGGCAGGATGGGGTTGAGCAAATGGTCAGGGGTAGAGGTCGATAAGAAATGGAATATGGCCGGACTTAATCGTCCCTTTAAAAAGGTACCAGAGGGCCAAGCCAGAAGGGTCCTTCGTGACCCCAGATCACGCACTGAGAGGGAGAGAGAGGAAAGATCAAGAACGTGACCCCACCACCAAACCCTCTTGATCCATCCAGTGAGAATGGGGCTAGGACTCCTTAGCTCTTTTGCTCTCTTGCTCGCTGGAAGATTTACCGAAAAGGCAGCGAAAACTATCAGGTCTCCCTGCCGTAAAAAGATCTCGGGTTAGGCTATTACTTGGTTATGTGGTGATTCGAGACGGGCGGCTTCCCTTTATCTAATAAATAAATAAACTTTTCCTTACGGGCTACGTGGTCAGTATCGAATTTAGCTATACCATAAGCACACATACCATACGTATAATCGATACGACGTACGGCGCACGAGAAAATTACATGATTGCTGAATAATAATAAAAAGTAATAGAAATAATCCAAAAAAAAATAATGTTTTTTACATGCATTACGGAAACACTCGTACGAGATAAGTAGCGTGTTATTCTTTTTCTCGTTAACTATTGATAGAGGACAAAACTGTCCCATTCGTTACACGTAATCACGCTGGCAAATGAAAATGGGGATACATATATCATTTTTCAGAACGCTTCTCAGCCGGTCTCCAATGAGTTCAGTGTCAGATTTTTCTCTGTGTGGTTTTAGGGATCTAACGAGTGGTGGACAGAGAGTGACAGTAGGACGTTCAGAGGGTGTAAGAGAGAGAGAGAGAGAGAGAGAGAGAGAGAGAGAGAGAGAGAGAATATAAGCGCTCGATGGATAAGGGTGGAAGGGGTAGATGAATGAAATGAGGGTAAGAAGGAAGTATGCGATTGGGGGTGCGTATGGGTATGCCAGTGTGTATTCACACGTCACTCAACCCCTTCCACCCTCTTTCGCTTCTCTGCCAGCAAACAATAACCATCCGGCACGCACTGCGCCTCGAGCTCACCCACCCCCCTTGCCACCCCATTGCAAATGGACGTACCCCTCTGTCGGTCCGTCCAGCTAGTCAACCAGCCAGCCAGCAATACAGCAATCCAACCCCCATTTTCCGCTACCATTATTCCGCTATTCCCTTTTTACGGAAGTGAAGCGCGTTCGACGATTTACAGGGATATATTTTTCTTTTTCTTCTCCTTCTTTCTTTTTTTAACATGAGCGAATACACGTGGGACACCAGTCTGTGGGGGATGACCGGCGTCGTGACGTCGTTACGGAAATGCCAACTTATTGGATAAAGGCGACTTGGCAGGGCTAACCGACGCTTTCGTAAGGACGAAAGTGCTTGTTTTATTTATATTTTGAGTTTCTATAGGGTGGCGAAATGGTAACGGGAGAACATTGAAATAGTCAAGAATTCTTATGGACAATCTTGAAAGTTACGTTACGTGATGATCGCCCGGTCCGATAAGACGAATCTTCAATTTTTCTCTGTTAAGTCGAAATTAACGACGGATATTTCTTTTCAATTAAATTTATTCGCCACCCCTTGCGACTGAACGCATCGTCGATCAATTGTTATGGAAAACTGTTGGGTATGACGTTAAAAAAAAATGGCAAAAAAATACCAACGTGACACAAGTATCAAATACAAATTAGTACAGGTCAGCGTCAGACTGTTTCATTATTTCTGTATTGGTAAGCCTGACCGTGTATCTACCCTTAGCACGTACGTAGTGGTAACGTATCCGGTGCGGAAGAGGGTTCGTTATACTGTAAAATTGGGACCAGTTTGGTGTAGCGTAGTTGGTGCACAGATATAGGTATGCAGCATAGAGAGATATCGGGGATTCCCCGAAATGGATCGATGAAATAAAATTTCTCGTCTATATTTAATTATTAAAAATTACTATTTTTCAACGGTCACGTGACAGCACGTAAGATTTCTATTATTTAATAAAATTATATAATTAAAAATTCTTTGACTATTGGTAAAACGTCGTTAACACGATCGTTTTACGATTATCGCAAGGAGATAAACACCGTGCGATTGCACCGAATAAAATTTCTTTTAAATACAGACATAGCCGATAGTATTGATTATCGTAGATTCATTAAACTGTGACTAATCAGCTGGTGTACGACAGTCAGTATGCCAATCTATACCTTACTCACAGATAAGGTAGTATAAAGCGAAAAACGTCAGTCATCCGTTTTCTAGTGAAAGAGATTTCAAGTTCATAAAAAAATTAATTTATCATAATCCGCCATGATGATATGCTCTTCAGATCCATCGATAGATCCATATTGCCTGGGATGATAAAGAATATAATAACAACAATATTCAGCATTTCCTGATAGTACGACAATCAATTGTTCTTTTGTGAAATCAGCGCCGCTCGAGAGAGGAGAAAAACATTTGCCATTACGCTCCTGGCGAAAGGTTCGTTTCTCCGTGTTTCACGGGGATTCCCCGTATTTTTGTTATTCCGATGACAAATTCGAATAATAGTTAGAGACAACGTGAACGAATGACGGTCCACTCTCACGTCGACATTGAACACACGAGCAAGCAGGAAACCGAGGTAGCCGTTTTGCACCCTTCGCGGGCACCCTTTTCCTACCCCCACGTTTCTCCAGTCTCATTCTCATTTCGCTTTCGCACACTTGCGATAGGTGGGACCGTGGCAGCACCGTCGTTCGCTTCTTTGCTTATACCCCCAACCCAGTGGCGCTGCCAAGCCCCGTCTCCATATACCCCGTGGAGAGTTCTCACAAAGGAAAGCGTACACACACTTATTCGTGAAAATGAAAGGAAAAAAAAGGAGGGAAAAAAATGCGGCAAATGTATTCCTGAGAGGGAGCCATATTTCACCCCTGGAGAAAAACAACGAGCCGGTCTTCTCGCTTGGCGGCAGATACGAAAGAGAAGACAAAAAAAAAATGAAATAGAATAAAATATATTTTCTTCTCTTACCAGGACGAAGGAGTCTTCTCCTTGTTACTCCTACCGAGTATGTACGTCCATTTTTTTTTCTTACTAGACAGATATGCAATTTTGGTAATTAGCTTTGACTAATTAACGAATTAAAATCATCCATATGAAAAAAGAAGCAAGGTTAATTATTTATATCACGAAACGTGGAGTGTCCGAGACTATGCGGAAAGTGGTTTTAATTTTTATAATATCTTAATTGATCGTCGTTATCAGTAATTATTTTCATCCGTCAGTGTATCCCGTGATTTTTATGTCCGATTATATACGTGCCACAGTGGATGGATCGCGACTGCACAAGGATACTTTCCAATATACTCTTACGAGTAAGGACAAATGATTTTGAATTCCTTTCCCGAGGGCAGGAACAATTCAGCGCTCCTTTTTTTTTCCATATGTTACAGTTGGTACTTAAACCTTTTTCTTCTAGTTCGTGACTACAGGTTCCCGTGACTGTGACGTTTGCGAATCGTTGCGAGATCAGCAAACGACGCGACAACGACGTGTCGCTGTTGGCGAAGAAAAGAAAAAAAAAAAGAGAGAGAGAGAAAATAAGGCGAAGAATGAAAAAAAGAAAAAGTTCCAAGAGAATGGTAGAAAATCGAGGAGAAATCGTAAGAGAAAATTTGAAGAAAAAAAAAATAGGAAAAAAAGAAATCCAAGCGAGGAAGCTAGGTAGCGGAAGCGTACTGGATGCTAGAGGAGTGTGGGAAGAGGAGAGGCTGAAAAAAAACCACCCCAAATAAAAAGAGTGGTAGGAAAAATCGAAGATGTCGGACAAGCACCCAAGGGTGGCAAGAAGCAGACGACTGATGATTCAAGAACGTTTGGCGTCTGTGGACGCGGCTTTACAGTCGACGGGCCCAATTTTTGGGCCCATAGATCGGTCCTAAATAATGGATGCCTTTTTTTTTCTTATCGGGACACTGCAAAAGTTTTGCATGAATAAGGCGCGATAAGGTGCCTGTATAGGTATAGTCAGTTTGTCGGGGAAGGGAGGGGTGGATTGATACGTCAGCAATTTTCCTATTATTGTCGTGGATCATGCCTGTAGTATACCCTCCTGCCTCCCCCCGTCCTAAATCGACCGAGGAGGGATTGTCGGGTAAGATAATTAATTCGGTTTTTTGGCTCGCTCCAGGAGACGTTGTAATTTACTTAATGGTTTTCTTATGATTTAAAATAGATTAGAGGCTTTCGCAAAAAAAAAAAAAGAAAGAGAGAGAGAGGAAAACGGCACGGCGCGCCTTTTGAAGATGGAATAACTTGATTGATTAGGGGAAAAAGTCACGAAAGCGTCGGGGCTCGGCTCTTCTGGGGTCTTCTGGTGTAAGTATCCGACTGCCGGGGCCCCGTGAACGGGTAAGCCGGTCCGTAGTTACCTAACCTAACCTGCAGCGCCAGTGATGAGAGAACCCCCGCTTTAATGATGTCCAGGATTAACATGTCCGACTAACGACTTATTTCTCAGGATTTTATGGGGATAAAGCGCGCGAATTCGTTATCCATTTAAATTACGTGAATTACCACTTTCTACCTTTTTTCTTCTTCCCCCTTTCGCATTAACTCCTCCTCCATGCCTTCTCGGGAAGGCACTGTCTCTACTTACGTGGTCTTCTGCGGGCACCGTGCACGAGCAAACAATGCTAATCGAATTTTTGGATGGAAAAAAAATATGCACCCTTGTTTGTACGCATGCGCGGTGGTAACGGAACCAGATACTCGGATAGGGTCATTAATTAAATTGATTGATAATACGTCACTGGCAATCCTCATCGGCTTAGCTTCTAAGCACTGGTGCTTATTGGACTCTTAGAAATCTCCTGTCGCCCTAGCCAACGGGATTTCGTAATTTCGATAAGTCACGATGAATATTTTCTTTTTTCAAAATCATCCTGGAATCGTTTTATCAAATTTCACGGTCGGTGCTGTCAAACGGCATATCGTGTTGTTACAAAAAAAAAAATTTCACAGTGAATTTATCCGTAATGTCTTTTATGGAGTATTGATCACTACGGCTACCGGAAATCCTTGGGCAACGCGGTAAATGTCTAGCGGGGACTTCCGGGCGATGGGCCAACCGGTGAGGAATCCCTTGAAAAATACGTATCGTCCAAGATAGTAATTTTTCCTTAATGGATATTCTCGAGATTTTTACAGATGGCACTCTGCGTGTGTGGGTGCGCGCGCGCACGCGTACGTGTACGTTGAAGTAAAAGAAAATGGCGACATTGTATCGACGTGAAATCACTAGGGGGTTCATTGTCACGGACGAGGGGAGGATTTTTCTAATGTTTCATTTTATAGTCCTTTTATCTGCTTCGAGCCCTCGTAAACGTGAGTCGCGAGGGCAATAATAAACCGCGTCGCGACGGCGGGCGTCGACGAGCAAGGCTCTGTAAGGCTCTGTCGATTCGGAATAGATGCTGCTACGACAATATATCTATATATAAATTCATATCTATATCAAGTATATATATATATACATACATGTGATTTTTATGATAATTTCTTTCCATAAGAAGATTTCTTGCGCTAACGAAAAACTGGGCGATAGGTGGTGCGAAGAGGGGGGTGTCGGAGGGTTGTAAAGAAATAAAGAAAGGAAGAAGAGGACCTATAAAATGAATTTATCGTCAGGCACGCGATCTGCCGCCAAGGGTGGAAGAAAAAAAGAACTGGCTGAGTCTTTTGGTGGTAGATTTCGCGGAATTTTTTTTTTTTTAGCAGGAACAGTGGAAAAGGGACAGACGGACGAGGAACGAGAGTGGTATCGGAACCGATCGTCGTACTGCGGAGCGTTAAGGGTGAAAAATGTTTTAGTCCACCGGCGCTACCCTTGGCACAGTAAATTCTCGATCGGTTTAATTTTACATTTAGGACAGTAAAACCCAATAAATTTTCGAAACGCCCACGAGAGAGCGCTCGCTCGCCCGTCCCTCCCCCTCTTCCCCCCTGCCATCACCCCTATGCGACTTTGTTACACTTTTATTCCGATGAAAAGGGCCCGAAGGAGAGATTGTTTTCGCGGATGGCATGATAATTTATAACGCGTCGCTTTATGGCGTTGGTTGGGGGATGGTAAAAGGGGTGGGATATGTCGGGGGTCGAGGATAAGGACCGACGGTGGCGATGCCGATGATTAAGGGTATCTCGGATAGGCCAGGAGCACACAAGACCTCCATTTTTTATACGCTTGTGATTAAACTACCGAAGCCTAGGCGCGCATGAAATATTAAGGAATTTAGAAGGTTTCGTGGATTTTAAAATATCGGATTCGAATGATGCCCCGTAAATCGTGAAAATATTGCAGAACGGGTTTTACACGGTCGTACGTGGGTACGTGCGTGTCCGTGTGGGATTTTCCGGTAAAATTTTTAGCACGTGAAAATTTATAAGGATCATTTGTATGGGGATGTATGAGCATTTTTGGAAAATATAATTTTTTTTTTCTACCAGATAAAAGTATTGATCATTTTTTTCATTTTCGTAAATAACAGCTCTCAGCTGGATTCGTGAATTTTTGCACGTTACCGCGTCACACGTGCTTCTCTGTATATGTGAATGGTATGTGGCGTAACTGACATGGTCGATTTTTTTTTTTTCTTCTCAAATCTTCAACGCGTTATACTCACGGGGAATAGGATTTCGGATAACGCTGACTGGACGTTCCACTTGGGACGGTCAGTTCGAATTATGAAAGGGTCTCGGGATGGGTTTCTATTCAGAATCCTTTTCTGAATGTCTTTCTCTCGTTTTTCTTTATTTTCTTTTCTTTTTTTTTTTTTATTGGATCTCCAGACCTTCGATCGCTATAACAAATCTGGGATCCCCAAGCAACTTGGCTTCAATACGACAATAAATTATGTGGTCCGGGAGATATTTCATTCTTGAATAATAAAGGGGATCGTTTTTTTTATTTTTTTTTATTTTTTTTTTTTTTTAGGTATTACCGATTTCATCATCCAGGCATAATGTACGAACAATATATTTTTATTCAATGAAACAAGGTCATTTTTCGTATCCTACGAACAGACCATCCTTTTTGACAATCCTGATATCACGTGAAAGGAAAAACATGTATTGGGATTTGAGGTTTACGACTCCGTAACTTTCTACGGTAACACAGCCAAGAGTATTCTTGGCGAGAGTGTCGTCGTGGTACGAAAGAGTAAGAAAGCCAATGGTGTCAGATACGGTCAGACCGATGCTCAAGGGACTACCTAACCTCCTTAGCCAGCGATCCACCTGTCCAGAAGTGGATCTTCGAGGACCTATTGAGGTCGACAGCTAAACGGAAGGAACTTACCGGGAAGATGCTTTTGCGTCTGCGCCTAGTGTCGAGGATGCTTCTAATTATGGCCACTTGATGATTCTATTGTTATCGTATCAGACGTTATTGTTCTAAGAAGTTTAAGATCGTGTATGATTCGATGAATGTATATATATATATATATAATGTCTACCATGAGAGTACCTATAACCACTTGCTGCATTCAGAATTTCATATGTAGAATCTTGTGCCGAGAGCAGTGAATTTCCCTGCAGTGGATTTCTATGGGATTTCGGTGAAATTCGAAATTACAATGACGTATTGCGATTTAGAACAACGCGAACGTGCATCGAAATGTTAAGTAGAAAAGAAATGTGAATTAGAGATTCTGACAATTTTATTTTTGTCTGACCCTTCGAACGGGCTTTTATCAAGTATCCGATATACGGGTTACTTTTGATTTTTCCTTTGAGGAATGAAGATAAAAGCTTTCATTATTTGCCCTTGGGATCGATCTCTGTAGAAATTTATGTCAGCGTATAAATCGTCGAAATTTTTGTAACGATAGCGTGCAACGGCCGCACTGCGTTTCAGCTGAGAACACTCGGTAACAATAGGTAAATAGTGATCGTTGCTCTCTGTATAAATTTCACGAGACCCAAGAGAAACGACACGAAAACGGGACTCGGCATTCAATGGAGACGAGTCACGGAAACGTACGTAGCGCCATCTCGACGACGATTTTGAAAGCTCGTAACAGTTTCTCTCCGTCTCCGTCAGATGGCAGGATAAGGGACACCTACGAATTTTGCGCGAAAAAAAAAACAAATCCCATCCTCGCGTACACTTAAGACGTGATTAGGAAATAAAAAAAAAGAAATGATATCAATAAAAAACAAAAAGGTCTTGATAACATCCCCTCAAGGTACTGCAGCAAGGAACACTGCTCAACCCATTCGTTTTCTCGTAGCCAGTTAAATACTTCCTGACCGGAAATAAAGTTTCATCCCCCACCCTCGTTGAGTGCGTTAGTTATTGCCAAATAATTGAATCCGTGAAAGGATCTACGTGGTCACGTGCACGATTTACAATTTTCGATCACGCAACCGAGGTGGCCCAGTGGCGCCGAAGGTCGGCTCGAAACCATAGGGCGGGAGTTGTAAACCGAAAAATTCATTTGAAAAACCGCGCCCGTCGCCACCAGCAGCGGGCAAAAGTGCAATTAACGGGGTCGTCGCCTCGGAGCATTAACGTTTATTGCATTTCGTTGTAGGCAAATAGATTTACACGGTATGAATTCGTGAATTCGTTCCCGTACGTTTTTCCGTACTTCGATGACGTTCCGCGTGCGGCGCCACCGTCGACCACTCTATCGACAGGGAGGAGAGCATCGCGTTAAAGCAAAAAAGAAAGACAATAATCGAAAAAAAAAGGGTAAAAGTGACAACGAACGAACGAATAAAATACGTAGCACGACAATACGAACGAAACGGCGCGCTGCAATTGGTGCGGTTGTAAATGCAGACTCGGTGCACGCTTCTATGCACCGACTGTTTGACGCATCGCGGCTACTAACAGATCAATAATACCATTTTCTAGTATCGTCCGACACAACTGACTTTCGATGGTATTCGCGGGACTGTTTTTTCTTAATGAAAATCAAATGTATCTTGCCCGAACGGTGATTACGAGAACACCGCGTATCGCAGTGCAGAAGTATTTGTGGAATTTATAAATACCCGAAAACTAAAAATGTAAAAATTTTCAATTTTACGCTTATAAGGTTTTTCCTATTTTTTTTTTTTTCAAAAATTCTTCAAAAGCCAATTACTTCATCACGAAATTCCATCGGGACGTACGGATCGACTTGCTCGATAAGAATAGCCGTTACTCCAGAAGCTTTCCACGTCACGAATTAAGGCCGATTTACAATTCATTCAGTACATACGTAGACCAGGCTCGTTGTATACAACGGACGTTGAATAGAGTATGTACCTGTGTTCTATCGATCGCAACTGCCGGGGACCTCATTAATTAGAGCGCGAAGGACTGCCGGTTAGCGTGGGGTTAGTGTGTGCCTACATTGGAGCGACACAGGACATCCATACTCGGACGAAGTAACGTAATGGTAATAAGCAAATAATTAATATTCGATAATTACGTAAACTAATCGTCAGAAAAATCGCCGACCGATGATAAGAAGGCAATTAAAAATAAAAAAATATTTTCCACCCTGTATTATCCTAAATTCTATTGTTACCTCTGACATAAAAACAGTCTGCACATTAAATTGCCTAATCATTGGGAGCTCTGGGGGACAACACAGTACGTGCACAATATATGTATAAACACCACGCACGTAAAACCTTTATTCGAAATTGCATGTAAGCAGAATTCATTCGAGGGTAAATAAAAGGCCAATATAAAAGGGGATCCATAATAATAACTAAAATGGGTTTCAAAGGTCGTAGAGGTTCATTTAGGATTTTATTTGAATTCTCTCTTATGTGCTTTTACTAGTAATCACAGCGGCAGAACCAATGGAACTTCTGTTTGGCGGGTTGCTGAATTGCTGATAATTAGAAGTGCCGTAAGTGAGCAGCAGCCGTGCGAGGAATTGAAAGAAATCCAGGAAGGGGGCAAAGGGGGGGCGGGGGGCGGGTGGGCGGCCCCGTACTACTGTGATCAAAGAGAAAACTAAATGGAAGAAGTGAATGCAGAACTGCCGGACTCAAGTTTGCGTTTTCTCTAAATTCATCGGGGAATCGAGGAAAACTTACTGCGACTCGATTCGTCCCGTCATCTAGTAATATTGAGTGCTTTCAGTTTTGCGATGGATGGCGCGAGAGAGACGAGAGTGGAAGAGAGGGGAAGAGGGAGGAGGGAGGGGAGGGGAAGCAGGGAAAGAGCGAGAGGTGAGTGAGACGGTTGAGGGGGGGGGGGCGATGGATGGGGGGAGGAAGAGCGGGAGAAAGTAGAGTAACGGATTAAAGAAGTAAAAGAAGAGTAAAGTAAAACTCATCCCTGGTTTTCGAAATGATCGACGTAAGGGACCAACTTTCGGAACTGAATTCAGCCTCTTTCAAGATGGACGAATCCTTATCGTTCATTCGCTCAGGATTGACTTCTTTGGCGTTAACTTTCGCGATAGTGGACAATATATGCCATTCGAAAAATTCTTTGTCCCACGTGCAACGATACGTCGAATATGAATTGTTGAATTTTCAATTTTCACAGTCTCCGACCATAGAAGGACATGTGTCCTTCATAGTTTCCAAGGGATAGCGAAGCGACCGGATGACGGTGCTGACCCCAATTACTGGATTTGGCATTTGGAGTCAACAGCCCGTGATATCTCCGCACGTACAGCCGTCGCCGCAACCGCAACGCTGGGTACCCGAATCCGCCATAAGCCGGACGAAATCGTCCGCGAATCATGCCAATTACTTGAACGTAAGTAAGGGCGAACGAACTGTTGAATTCGTTGTACGTTAATAACGCCGAATGGAATGATGACGATATCGGGTATATATATATATATATATATATAATATTTTTGTTTCTTGGCAAAAATTCTCATCGTGTGTCGGAATGTGCGAAATGACGGTTGGAACCTAACCTATAAAAGTAACGTAAATTCTGCTGGCCAAATGTTTCCCCGAGTTCTTTTATGTAAATGGGGCACGGCCAGTGCTTGATGTTACTCGCAGGAGTCCAATCTTGGATTATTCTTTGGGGATCCTGATAAGATATTCTCGCCGCCGCTTTATGAGAGGATCGAGAGTTAAGGGTGTCTGTTTTGGACTTTTGTCGACTCGACGGAAATGATCAGCGATGAAAAAAAAAGGGGAGAAAATTATTTTTTCCTCGTGTAAACTAGAATATATTTTTTTTTTATTAACACTTTTCGTTCGCTCTTTCAGCTGTCGTACGAAGTTGATATTTTGTATACTTTTTGGTAAATAAGAACATTTATAAAAAACAACACTGGGTATGCTTTGGTATGCAGTTTGCAGTACGTATGTATATACTGTTTCGTAATCGATCCACTCTAAGGTGATTATACTATATACGTTTACTCGGGCTGATAAGCATGTAAAAGGTAGAGTGAAGGTAAATTTGTATTCTAAGGGTCTGAACGTTAATCGAAAAGTACTTAGACATTATTTAGAAGGGTGATATAATGGGCGTACTCCGGATATGAACTGTTTCCATATATTTTTTTTTATTTCAAACTCCGAAAGGAGCTTGCAGTCTTGCAAAGGCGACGCTGGCTACGATGGCGGCTCCGCCGGAGTCAGTTTCGATAAAATACAAGAGGAACGTTACCGGCAACGTTCAAGAAATAACCCATCAAGAGCGTTATAGTCGAGAGAGTATATATCACAAGTCCATAGTACGTAACAGGGTTGGCAAAGCCTGTTCTAGCTCCACCTTCTATTAATTAAAATAACCGCAGCGTCACTAGCGCCGCCAATTCCGAACTACGTAGTTTGGTTTATTACCGCTTTTAAGTTTTCCCAGTCCGCGATAATTTATGTTACACTCAGGAAGCAAGGGGATTCCCCCGCGTCGTCTCTGTCAAATTTTAACTTATCTAGTTCACCGTTTTACCGTTCGCACGTGAAACGGCGCTCTCGGGTCTGAATATATTTTTTCGAACTGAACACGGACAAATTTTCCCAACCCTTTGTAAAGTCCCTTCGTCACGGGATTGCTTCGTTTTATCGTGAACGGTACGAGTTGACTTTTTTTTGGGGCTTCTCAATCTTTTTTTTTCCTCCTTTTTTTTTTTACGAGTCCTCGCGCGAGGACGAAACTTTTCAGGACGGCGCGACCGTCATAAATTGCAGTATTGAGGCGGAAGAAGCGCCAACTACTGGGGAAAAGATTAAATGATTAGCGGGGCCATTTGGCGAGGTCCTAAATCAAAAAGTTAGGTAGAACCGAAAGAGAGGAGGGGTGGCGGGAGGGGGAGCGGGGGCTGGGTGGGTGGAGGGAAAATTGAGAGAGTTGGCAACCAAGCAACCGACTCTGTCGGATTCCCTATTTCTGGCTTTTTGGTTGTCTGCCTGCTTGTCTACCCCTACGCCCCCCCCCCACTCCCTTCCCATCCCCTCCTTTGACTTCCTCTATCACTTCTTACAACCTCCCCTCCCCATCCCACCCATTCTTCCTTCCACTTTCTTGCGAGTTATTCGACTCGAACTACCGCGCACAATTTCTTGTCTTGTCTTTCCACCCCGTCCGACCTTCTGCACAGCATCCGGCGTCAACAGATGATTCCACCCGGATTATGAGATCGGTGATTTATTACCCCTCACGCCCAAGGATTAATTCCCTTGGGGCTGATTGTGAAGTATGATGATTGCTCGTGCGATTCTTGATTGCTGCTGACTACGTGTTTATTAATGGCGGACATTGAGAATATTGTTATTCGATAAAATAATTGTTTAAGATAATAAATATTTTTTATTATTTAAAATAAAATCACGTCACTCGACAATAAGCGGGAAGACCGTATTTTTGAAGGATTTATTGAAGCGCTATATGTGGTCTTTTTTGTACAGTACGTTTCACTTGACGACTATGGGATAATCGTATGGCGATTTTTTTACCAGGTCAAGGATTGCCTGTAGCTAATGACGTCAGCTTGAAAACACGTAATCAGTAGCACTGTGCGTTAAATACGAAAAGCTTCATTAATCAGCCTTTCGATAAATTGTCTTGGCGTCGGGACGACGTCTTTATTAAAGCCAAGCGCAGACTCGACTGCCAGACGTCGTATAATAAACGCTTCGGGCGATCCCTTATCAAAGTGGCTTATTCTCTCTCTAATCTCCTTATGCAGCGAGCTAAGCGGGCGCGAGCGGTGCACTTGCAAATCCTGCGCCAGCAAAAAGCAGAAATAACGCGTTTCGCCGAATGAAATTCAGCGTTAATTTTCGTAGTTTTCGTAAGGCCGACGCCGAAGCCAGTGAGAAAGCTTAAAGATTGCAGCAAGCCGTTTATCTCGTAATTCGTAAGAACGACAATAGCACAGGATGAAGTAAACAAAAAGAATAATACAAAAAAAAAGAGAGAATCGTACACGACAAAGTAAGTTGAAAAAATTGGAAGCTGATAATAAAATCGAGAAAAAAAATATTAAATACGTACTCAAGATCACGTCACGAATCTGTCAAATCGGATGATTTTTCACGCTCGGCTGAACTTCCAAAAGTTTTACCACGTGACCAAGTGCTCCCTGCCAGCCTTCGGTATTGCCGAGAAAGGGAAGCAGGAGAAGCAAGTAAAAGTTTTCCAAGATTTTCTTCAATCTCGTTACCAGTGCCGTAGCAAACGGGGTGCAATGAACGCGACATTAGCCAAGGGGTTCCCCTACGACCCATGTGTACCTTATTTACCGTTCGACTGTTCCCCGCGTCTAATAAAACAAATTGCAATGGGTCCACGAGCTCCAGTCGTACGTGGTAGCTTAATCAAACGGCGGACGTCATAATGGAGTTCGACAAAGGGAGAAAATCTACTCGTACCATAGGCGTGGAGAAGCATGCCTGAGAAATTTTTTGTTAATAAAATATTTTTTTCCACCCAAATTACAATTATCGCTACAAACTTGCTTATCCAATAAAATATTTTACATTATCCCAGCCTGCAATTATATCCCCGTACGCCACGTTCCAGCCCTCACACGTGATTACGTTGGCCGACGTATAACTTAGAATCTAATAAGATCCTAACGGGGGGGCCCTGTAACTTAGCCCAGCCGAGTAGCTGGATGCCTTTGCTCAGGGGCCCGTACCAATAATTCGCCGTCCCGTGACGCCAGCAATAACTTTACCAGGCTTGCCTTCCCGGCTATGCTCGCATTCACCGAGAATCCACTGGCTGGTCCATGGCATTATATATCAGCTGTGTAATTTACCAGTTCACCGTGTATCCGCGAGATTCTGATAGTAGATAACACGGAGTTACCCGTATACGTATATACTCTTGCTACGCCAATGGGAATAATTTTACTGCTTGCACGTAACCGTAGATACCGGATATATCATTGGTGAAATTTTTCATGGTACGTCCTACGCCAATGCTATCGATTCTCAAACAGTGAAAATGGCTAACGGGTGCAATGGCGCGGACAATTGGTAGCTATGACTCATAGGGCCAATCACTTTATATCCATCTTGCTGAAATCTTCTGGTTGCTTAAGTATCTGTCGTGTGTGCTTACGGGTACCGGTATGGGGGATGTAAGTGTCCCTGTGAAAATCTCACCCTTCCTTTTTCGATACCGCTAGACCAGGCTAGACGAGAAATTGGGGTTGGGATCCGGTGGTGATGTATGGGGGTAGACAATGGCGAACTAGAGGATCCTTCGCGGGCATGGAAATCATGGCGAGGAGTTTATGACGCGAGAGATGGAAAAGGGGATGAAATCGTCTGCTACAATAAACACGATTGATCGAAAGCAAATGGCGCGTATAAACGGACGGATATGAAATTTTACAACGCGGACGTCTTATTTGATTTGGTTGTATCATGAGGATGATAATTTTATATTGTGGCTGGTACTTGTTTTAATTAAATAATTAATGATATTCGTATCTTTTTTTTTATACGCGTGGGGGCTGTTTCTGTTAATTTTTTTTCATGCGTATAAATGCTGGGTAGGACTCGGGGGTGAAATTTTTATTCTGAAAAAAAGGAAGTTGATTGCGTCTTCTTTTATAGGACTCTCAGTTATATTGTGGGAACCTCGCATGAGAACGGGGAACGGTATTTTTCGTTGTGTGAGAATTTTTTGAATTTTTTTTTACTGCAATTTTTGGATTATACAATTTTTGAAATAATATTACGACTGTGTAATCCCATCTTGAAATGCTTTGGCGAGTAATTCGGTCATCGATTTTTCGTGCAACGAGAAAGTTCGCTTTGTAAAGGACGATACACTGTGAAAGCTCTTTTAAAAGAGATAAGAAGATAGGAGATAAAAGAGAACGTTTTATTATTCCAGTTGAGTACGCAGCTGTTAGATTGGCAACTTTGGGAAAAGAAAAAGTTTAAAAGTTTTAATCTTAAAGAATTTGCGAAAATATAAATACAAAATGAGGTAATCTACCGTAACAAAAAATATATATATATATAATAATCATTAAAGTCAAATTCGCATTAATTGTCCTATTGAAATAAAAATTGATAGCGTCCAAAAAAAATGTATTGAAATTCAAAACGGTATTAGCTGATCCTAAAGATAAAAAATGCAAAATTTTCTCCATGCGCAAGTGGATGCTTCAATTTTGAAGACGGACTTAAATACTGTTGTGCGTAGAATTAATAATGCCAGAATATTTGAGATTTATAGAGCTGGTTGATAAGAGGTTCAAGAGGTTATCGGGTTCGATCGGGGGTAGTAAGGGTTGTTGGAGAACGTAACCCGTTCCGAAAGCCAGGACGATGATCGAGCCCTTCTCTTCCGCATCAATAATTATATTTAGAGAAATATGCGAGTGAACGAGCAGGCACGCCATTCGTGCCAACTCAACCGACTCGGCGGGACCGCTGAACCATCCAATTTTCATAATAGCTGAAATATGTGGAATTTTCGGGTATCCTCGTATTCATTCGGCACGCGCTACTTTAATATTGAGAAATCCAAAAATACTTTTTGCGTTATAACCGTCTGATTACTTGCTGCCTGATTAAATTCAGAATTTTTCTACTTGGTTGCAATATTTAAAAAGAAGATTCCCATAAGACCATTAAAAAGGCAGTCAATTACTCTAAATAAGTACGAGTCTCAAAAGAGTCATGAGCCGACAATCAATATGACCACTACATAGTGAGATGGTAAAGGAAATCCATAAGCTTTTAATTTTCACGATAAAAATTGAATATCTGCCTTTACGTGAAAGGTTATTTAAGGTTACTCGGACTAACGGGATCTTATTACTACCGTGATGTTATTTTGTAATTTTCTTAACTCGATATCGATAACGAAAAATTGGAGAACTAACCTACGTTACGTTCGGCCGTAAAGTCGAGAAACGCAGCGGTAAGTGCTGATCTTTGGGGACGCGTAAAATCAGCAAACGCAACTGGATGCACGAACGCGAGATACAAAGAGCGACGGATCGAGAACGTAAGA
>JARQTH010000297.1:3018094-3075165 GCA_030142595.1 Trachelus iudaicus | reverse complement strand
CTATACGAATCAACCCGAGAGCGCAGCTTCCGAGCGGAGTGGCGACCCGAAGGGAACCAGCAATCGAGAACGTTATCTGTATCGGTAACCGGAGTCGCCTTGTGAACCGAAAAATGACGTCACAATCTCAAGTCTCAAATTTACCAAAAATTTTACAAATACTTAAACATCCAAAAATCCATTAAGCCGGACATTCATGTAGTTGCCTTAAATTCGTCGACTGGTCCCAGTGGTTCTTGCTGCAAGCTTAACCCACCATAAAAAATGTACGAGAACCACACGCATCCCACGCACCCTCCTCGCGGACTGATGACGTAGATTATGATTCCATCTGGAAAATAGCGGTAAGAAATTTCCGGTTAACGTAACAAATACGACGACCTCCTTCCCGGAAAGTGCACCACAATCCGTCAGAGGCTGACGTGACTCGTACTTACATATACAGCCTCCATACGCCAAAAGATGGACGTAACCTCCCTTACAGTAATCTCCCATAGTATCTTTCAGAATTTCACATAGCCATTATTTACATGGGTTAAATATAAAAAGTCAAAATCACAATTTCATTGTACACCATGGATATCGAACAACGATTCACAACTGGCATCTTTTGGCACGTCAGATGAAATTCCAAGTAAGCAGATTCCACGATAACCATAGTTATCCTCCCCGCAATCTAGACGGAATACATACACAATAACGAGGTCTGGTAAAACGAGAGCGTCTGCACGATAAAATTCATTCTGTAATAAATATCAGACAGGAGGGAAGCTTGAACGAGCCACAGATTTCCAAGCGATTCTCGAGCAGACGACGCGTAACGCGATTCAGCCGTCCGTCTGGTGCAAGAACAAGAAGAAGAAGAAAAAAACCTACAGCGGTCGGGTAAAACAATAGAAAAAAAAAAAAAAAATAAAGAAAATATAATAAGTATGTATCAAACGAAGCGCCCGTGCCTGTTTACGTAAAATGACGACATACGTAACGTATCTTCTAATTGAAATCGTTTGAATTTCATGAAAACAGGCTTAACGAAATTCCATCTTCCATTAAAGTCCGCTATGCGTTCTTCAATGAAAAGTCATCACGACCCAATTCCATTGCTTTCACTCGAATAAGCATTGTATCAGGCTAGAACGGAAATTTCATGTCCACCGCTGGCAAGTAGACTGGAGTTACCGAAACGTGTCTGATGCGTCGGCGAGGAGTGTTAGGGAGGAGCTGAAAGGGGTGGTTTCGTGTACGTTCGACAATTCTGGGATTAATAATATAAATGTATTTCGGGAGTGGTAACACTGCTGGAGATACGATGTGTACGCTGTTAGGACTTTCGGAGACATTTGTAACCGATGTATGTAGATAGTTGCAGTGTTGTCAGGGGGTTGGTAGCCGACTAGATAGGGTGGATAGGGGTGGGAGGAGATGCCTGGAGATGATGTCCAGGCTCGCAGGAAAATCCACTCCAGGAATTCTATTTGAGTCGAGGAGGGTGGGAGGCGTCTCTCGAAAATCCGTTTGTGTAATTCTATTCAAGTCGAGAGAACGCCGGGCGTCGCGACGTGCACATTGCCGAGGCATTTCGTCCGGGACGAGAGCAGGGAGTTGGGAGGGGGTGGTTTCGGTATGGAACGACGGAAGTAGATATGGAAGTGGTGGCGAGAGAATGAGATGGGGTTGGAGTCTTGCGAAAATAGTGGGTACCGGATGCTGTATGTAGCTAGGGGCTGGCTTTAAGGGTGGATTCGGCTAGATACCTGGAGATCTACCGCGAAGGGGCCTTAGCGTCCGGTTTACACGCCTTTAAAATATCTCTAGAATTTTCCCTTCCGCCGTTTTATCCCTTTGCCACTGTTGCCAAATTTTCTAAGGGTGCTTCCAGCCTCCTTACGCGCACTCTGGACCGCTTCGTAGTTTCCTGAGGGTGGATGAATTTATTTGTAAATAGGGAAGTAGGGTGGTGGGTCTACCCTGAAGTGTGTAACCTCAAAAAACAGACCCAGGGGAAAGATTTAGTGGGACGATTCCTAAGTACAGGGGTGGTTCGTGAAATTAGTTGGTGAATAGTCGATTTAACCCTTGACCTTTCCGGCTGAATTATTATCTTCGCAAACGTCGTTTTTTTCTCCCTTAAACTTGTTAGCTCGGCATTGATCTTTCAGCAGGAATCTCTTAATGGACGTTACACGAGAGGGATTTATCGTGCATCTTGTCAATGTGAACTAGAGCTAATACGGTATTTGGATAATACAGGGGCAAAGTCCAGGGCGATCAATCCAAACGCGATTATCGTAATGTATTTAAATGTACAGCAATATGAGCCTGGAGTAAATCCTCCCTCTAGGGTGGAGGGATCAAGCCCGGGAGGTCATCAGGTCTCTCCCCGAACGCTCAGAGATCACTCCCTCCCCCCCCTTTCCCTCCCTCATTTTCCATCCCTCACCCATCTCATCTCACATGCTTCACGTCCTCTGCGGATCGTCGAAGAACCGAAGGTTGATCCAGGATAAGCTGAACCTTTGTATTGCCGTCAGACGTTAATTGATGGACCAAATCATGATCGATGAGCCGATAAATAGGGATTTCGAGTACGTGCAGTGTGACAAAAGGAAAAATATATAAAAATTAAGTACAGTCTTCCGTACGAATAAAATGACTTATTATTGGAAATGCCGAATTGGCAGACTTAATTTTTGTATGTAAAATAAAAATTGTTATTCTCGTTAAGCGATCGGGACGTTTTGAAATTTTTCTTAAGCTTGCGTGCCGTTATGCTTTGGAACTTCCTTACGACGTACCGACTGTAATCTTACCTAATGAAAAATATGTAATCGTTTCTACCGCGTGATATTTTTTTTATTTATAAATTTGATCTTGAATACTTTCTAAATAATTAATGTAATATCTGAGATATTTTATCTTGGGAAGGGGAAAAAAAAAACGAAAAAAAGATGAGAGATACCAGTCAGGGGCTTGGTGGTACCAACCTACAGCGGAACGAATATTCTGGATTTTCGTTGATACGCCTTGGGGAATTCCCGACTAATTGGTCATATCCAGCGGACGAAGCCCTGGGATTCGGACTTCCGGTTTGTCATGAGAAAGGCTCGTATGGCTGGGGTGACGTCATCCCGTGTCATCTCTGGTTCGCCCGCCTTACGGGAAACCGCACTAATTAGCGGCCGTCTCACGGAGAGGCAAAGGGGAGAGCAAGAGAATTTCCCCCATGATTTTGGCTGTCCTAAGTCCAAGAATTCTCTAGCCGATGGGATCCTTTCTTATAAATTGAATTAATCGTCCGGACGGTGCCAGGGAGGAAATATCTTTAAGGACCTTAATTCCAATAAATCCGTCCAAGATGACATCTTGCGATTGTCAGTAACGAAGAAAAATAATAATAAAAGGAAAATGTGTCACCCGGTATAACAATATGATAAATGTCATGCGATACAAAGAACGGAAAGAAGTAAGCATAAAGAGGGTATAGAGTCTCATGCAAAAATGGCCAAGGATCCATACCTTATAAAATGCAAATGCATTATCGACAGTTCCCATAACTACACAATCATACCCTTATGCATGATACACCCGGTAGCATTCGAAGTTCAATAGCATATTGCACAGTAATGTATATGTAACGCGGTCCATACAGCATCCCATGCGCAGTCGTATATACATATATACCCTGTGCACCTATTGGAACTCAGGTACGCTCGATCGCACCTTTTCAGGTTCACTTTCAAAGGGAATGTCCCAGCGACGAGATAACTATCCAAAGACCTTCGATCTTCCATGGACCATCTCGAGCATTATGGTTATCCCGATGGACTGTTATCCATCTTATCCATAGACTTTAAACTTTCGGTACTGGAACGAGAAATTTATACGGATTCGTCTCGATTTCGAAAGCGATGTAGGTCAGACGCTATTATATTATAATAAAAATAAAAAAATTAAAATGATTGATCTGTAATAATAAAAATGGTCCTATGGATATAGTGCGTTTTAAATTATCCGATATTGATTTTTCGACATTTTTTTTTTCTTTTTTAACTATCCTCCCCCTCATCTGCACTGGACCACTGACGTCATTACTGGGTGTCTGCATTGCCAACCCTATCTTGATATTGTCCGAGTCCTTTTCATTCCCGAGTGGAAAAACAGTGTAAAGGATACAAACAGGAGGAGAATCATGGAAATGGGATTATTCTATTGTGAAGAAAACGATATCTTTTTCACGTATCCTGGATACTTAGGTTCATACAGCGAGGATTTCTATTAGAAAGTCGGCGACTGTAGTACATGTGAAGATTTTCTATATACTGGAATCGTAATCGATTACGTGACAGCCAAATATGATTCGACGTGTCCGTTGCGATATCCAGTATCCATGGAAATTCCTTTATTCGGATCGATGACCTATTACCGTATGCTGAGTCATAGGAAAAATCAATTCGCGTGATTAAATATCGAGAATTATTCATAGATTACATTCGGACGGTGACTAAGTATTGATACAATTGATCATGTAATTGGTATAGACAAACACTAATCATGGTTCGATCGATCGTCTTAATTTTATTAAATAAATATATTTTCTTATCAAATATATTGATTTTCGTATTGTCTTCAGTGATTTCCTGGACGAATGTGAAAAAAAGAGATTGATAATGTGAAATTTTGAAAAACTTATAACTTGTATCGTTTTTCGTTAGTTTTAATTCGCTCGGTCGGTATAGTAGAAATTTTATTACATATCGATTACTATTGCTATTGTTAATCGCGAGTAAATTTATGACTAACTGGCAACGATCGATGATTCCTAACCTATAAATATTCTCAATGTAGTCATTGAGGAATCCCATGACAAATGACTGTATAGAAATCCAAATTGTTATTTGTGATTCGTACCCAAAATTCACGGATGACTGTGCACGCATATAAGATATGAAACGGAGGTGAAAATTAAAAAAAAATTCAACGAATACCCGGAGCAAGAATCCCGAAAGAAAATAGTGGAACGAGAAAGTAAAACTGAGAAAAGAGAAACGCGGGGCAGTATCGGTTTAGCCAGCGGCAGCGTCCAGTTTCAATTCAACGAACTGGATATCGCTGGGAAGTTAACATTTTCCCAATTCCAGTTAGCTAGACAACCCATCGGCATTCTCCTTTGTTCGTCCTACCGTATCTTCCCGGGGGCCCCAATGTACATTTAGGTTAGGTTACTCCGAAATAGGAACCACCCCCCCTGCTCCTGTCTACTACGAGTATCTAGTAGACCCTCTACTAATAGTTGAAGTTAGCCGGGAAGTAATCGGGGCATCTATTGGGGCGTCCAATCAGCGAGTATCGACTGTATCGACAGTGCTATCGAGTTCGATAATTTTTTTTGTATTTTCTACTTAAAATTTAGTAGAAAATAGGAACTGGCGTATACAATTTTTATACTTAATAAAATTTTATTTCGCGACACTTTATTCCGACAGGAAATATTTTTGATAAGAATTTGTAACTTCGTTCAACTAATCGACTTTTAGTCCTTACGCGTACGGCACACGTATGTGAATATGAATCTGGGTCAGTTGACCTACTCCTATGGCATCAGTAGTCATATTGATAATCCGTCAAATTGCAAGTTCAATAGCGGCACTTGGCAAAGTGCATGCGCCTGGGCCGTAATTCGAGCCTGAAGAGAGACCGATCCTTTAAAATGGCGTCCACATTGGAATAGTTTGCGAAGTTATAATGTTTGCTGAAGTTTCCGAAGGCTGCCCTCGGGGGTTGGTAATATCGCTACGCTGGCTGCCAACTATAATGAAATTCATCGCAAATATTGTTTCAACGTACGGCCAGCCGATTCTTAGTTCGTACGAGCCCGCCGGGCACTTTCGAATTCGCCGTCCCTGGCTTTCAATTCCGTCAACTCCTACTTCCGCTTCCGCTTTTCGCCTAAGTCCACATACTGGCTTCGTTAACTTTTATGACGCAAGTGTACTCTCCATGCGCGATTAATTGGATGACTGACAAATTTTCAAAATCACGTTTCCTTTTACACGAAGAAAAATTTCGATTATCGAACATTTTCAAAATCTGCAACTTTACCTTTCAATTTTCATCTGTGACCTCGTTTTTCAAATTATTATAAAAAATATCACATTACGAACAATCGATATATCGTTTCATGCAATGTACACTCGGTATGTCATGTGCCTTGTTACGTATGCTACGTATGTCATGTATGCTATGTATACTGTACGGCATAGATTGGACGAATCAGGAAATTCTTGTTCCAACCCTAAAGCACACAATGTCCTCAAATCGCACAAGACACTCAGTGAGAACGTTTTATGGTCCCCATCAAATATTTACTGAAACGAACGTGGATAGTTTTCATAGTTAACCACAGGATATACTGATTGTCAGTGAACGAGTATGATATATTAAGTTGGCTATCAAATATTAAATGGTGATAGGATGTATCGATAATACGTTCGATTAAATTATTTATGATAGTTATGCAAAATTTTCGCAAATAATACGTATTTTTTTCTTCCTTATTTTGCGGCTCTTCTTCAATATACTTTTATCTACAGCTTTTATACTCTAGCTCCTACTATTCGTACTACCTCGTTCTAAGGGGTTTCTTAGCGAGTCCTTGCGAAAATTAAATTCGCACGTTTACATGCGGTTTTACGTGGCTCTGAATCACCGTTGAAAAGCACGTGAGAGTCGCGCTAAAAATTTTCGCGATTTTTTGCACATATACTCGAACGCTTTTATACGCATTCTTGCCACCAGTGTCAATTTCACTTTATCTATCTCGTCTGCGTAAAGATTACCATCCCAGTGATTCGGAATTTGCAGAATTGAAAGTGGGTACGCGAATAACGTAAATCTCGAGTACTGCTGAATTATTCATATAAAGCGCTGTACAAAACCTAGCATGAAAATACCCAACAGTTACGACCCAGTTCGGCACCGATAAACAGATAAGATTAAATTTCCAAAAGTAAATATTTTGAGAACGAAGTCTTATCCCATCCAATACGCTGACACTTATTTACCTAGATCGTTATGGTTAAACAAATATCTACCATGATTACAATCTGGTGAATATAAGATTCAAAAAAGAAAATGTTCATACAATTTTTTAAAAAATTAGTTCAAATTATTTTTTCAAAATTTCAAGGCCGTTTCCCAACCAACGCGTGCGTTGGCATCGGTCGAGCCATTGCGGTACAACCGCACGCGGTAATTTCACGCGGAAATGATATACGAGCGGTACTTTCACAAAGAGTCCCGTGCAGGTACCGTTCCGAAAGAAATATTTTAGTGGCGCGAGAGAGCATTAATAAAATCACGGAGCCGCCATAGCGCGTACGTAAAACAGACTGTTGTGTCGTGCGATCTTCTATCTCTGGTAGTCCCTTTGGTCGTGTCGTTTATTTCGTTACCGCGAGACATATGTGTTACGGGGTTCCGCAAAAGCACGGGGCCAAGCGCGTTGCTCGCCGAGAAAAGCTCGTAGCGTTAAAGAGCTCGCCGGTGGAAAAGCGTATAGAATAGCGTATGGGATGACGAATGGCCCTTGGCGAAGAAGCGGACACGCGTCTCTCTCTCTTCGTTCTCACTGGCTGTCTCTGTCAGTCTCCTTCCACCGCGTATACGTCTCGCTCTTTCCATCTCCCTCTAACCGCGTCCTCCTGCGGTTTCACGATTCGAATTAATTTTACTTTCCTTTACCACGTTGAAACGATGCGTCGTCGTGGCTGCTTTTTTGCCCTTATGATTTCGACAAATTGCCCGACTGATGCGCCGACCGCATTTAATTACTTTTCACCTATCCACGTGGCTACGTGAAATTAAGTATTTTTCTCTCCTTTCGTCGCGTACCACAACGCTCTGGTAATATAAATAGATAGTGTGATTTCACGCGAGTTCTAGATAAAATATTATATTTCTCACTGGCCGTTCCGTGTAGAATTTTGGACTGGTACCACTTGCTATTTTTTTTTTCATATTTTATTAAATCGTACCAGAATGCCGTTGAATGCATTCGTGTATTTTATATATATATACATATTTTTTAATACAATTTCCCGAAAAATTCGTGTCAATTTCTCGTCGGCGTAGCATCCATTTGGACGAGTTGACAATCTGGGTTTTTAGAGTGTTTCGAAAGAGGCAATATCGTGCGTATACCCAGTGCGTGGTAACAGTCCTGAAATATGACTGACACGTTTGTATAATATATTAAGGTGCCTAAAGATTTTCCTCAGATTTATGTAAAACTGGGATGGCAGAGAACGAGTCTTCTCTAGACATAGAATTTGTCCAATGCTTTATGAATGCAGATACTTGAAGCGCGTCCCCGTGCGACAAGCCCAGCGGCGTTAAGGGGAAGCGCAATAATTCATGAAATAAGTGCGCCACGTGAGTTTCCGAGTGACAGAGGAACAAGGTGGGACAACAGTGAGCGAGAAGGGGGGTGGCGGGAGGGGACGATGGAAAAAGGTGATGCAGGGAATAGAGGACGGTTGGCTTAAATTTATTTTTAAAGCATCCGACTTACTCGGAACTCTCCGGGATTCCAAGAATGGCCGAGATCTTTTGCACGCTCGATTTCCCGTCGAGACGTCATCTTCACGACTTCGGACTGACGTACGCATTAAATATATTTTTTTATAACCATAATGCTGCCCATGAGAAAGCTTATCTCGAATTCTTACCCGAGCCCTAGCGGAGTTTTTCGGAACTACCACAGGTGGATCAACGAATTAATTAAATTTATTATTTCATTAAACTTTATCAAGTCGAAGGGATGAAAAAATGTATAGCTTTATGAAGCGACGAGTAGTCGAGACAGACACGATTTTCAGTGAATGCCCATTGTATTTCAAGCCTTCCAGCAAAGGAAGTGCACGCAGAAGAACTTCTCTGCAGATGGCGGCACAGTCGGTTCTCTTTTTTTTCCCGTCAGGTTATTAATGCTCAGCAAAGCGAAGACAGAGTGACAGACAGTCGCGCTTGTGACGTAGCGAGAACTTCAAACGAGTCTCACATCGTTGCATTTCATTCCTGACGTTCTTCTCGCCTTTGGCCTCTCTTGTACCAGTGCTGCCAACATCACTGAAACCGACGCCGCAGTGAAAAGCGTCCTAATGGTCGTCATAATTCTCAAATTCAAAACTGTCGATTGAACCCGTACAAAGATATAAAAAAAAAGAAAAATAGAAAAAGAATAAAATTTGAAAAAAAATTGTACAAAAAATAAATATCTTATCATACACGCGTTGCTATAAAAGACCCGAATATCCGAGACCTCCTGTATCTGCTATTCCAAGAGGGTTGTTGACTTTAATCGGCTAAGGGAGAATTGACAGGGGGTTGAATGTTTTCGCGGTAAGGGTGAAAATTTTGCATTCTCCGCAAGGCCTCGTATTTGCTAGGACCCATCCAATATGTCGCGCACGATCTGAGATTAATAACGTTATCGAGAACGGTAGCAACAAGGGGTGGAAGAGGGTCGGATGGCAACGCCATTTTCTATTCGGCGATAGGAATCATCTCAGACGTGGGGTTGATAGATGCATCTTATCTACCCCACGTGTAAGATTCGCGGGTGTGAAGATGTCGGGGGCCAGTTTCTGAGTGCATCCACTTTTCCTTTCCTCCCTTAATACTAACCCCCCGCCCCTCCCCCCTCCCCCCTCCTCTGTACCAACAGCCATACACACCACTACCAACTGTTACCACCCTCCCCATCCTACGTTCCATCACTTTCTTCGCTTCAGGCGAGACCTTCCACTTCCTCGTACCAACGTCATCCCCTTCCTCCCAGGCGTCACTGCTACCAACCCCCCAGACTCCATCCACAGCCACTTCCTTCCATGCTTCTTCTAACTCAGCCACCCTTTAGCCAGGCGTTCACCAGCCTCTTTGGCTTACTCGCCAGACAACGTAGTACCTATATACAGTGCACTACCAACCTAACCAGCCATAGCTGCGTTGCAACTTTAGGAGATATTAAAAAGTTCAAAATACTGCCAATCGCATGAGTATTGTTCTCATACATTTTTACACCCGTTATATCCTCTCGTCGTCCTATGCGTAAAAATAAGTTGAAACTCAAGTGACGCGTAAAAAAGGAAGAAATATACCATTATTTTTGCTGAAATTTTGTCCTTTTTTTCCAGCATCCAGAAAGAGACACGCAGACCTCAAAACGCACGTGATATGGACCAGCGAAGAATATCAGCTTCCTAAACGTATCTCGGCGCTCGGATGAATCTCGTGGACGACCAATCGCAGATCCCGAAGCCAGTCTGTCATTAAATTCTCAGCCAGCTGCAAACTGGACCCAGCCAATTGCCATGGTCTGAGATAAAAGATGGAGGAAAAGATACCGTAGGGTGGATATCCTATCTGGGTGCCATTTTCTCCCCTAAACCCAGAAAATTTAATGGTCCCTCGTGTATGGAGATGTTGCCACGGGATACAGGCGGCTGGCATCAAGTGGGTACTAAATATTTTAGGATTCGAATTGGACCAAGATCCTACGCTAAATGCACTTTCGTGTTCGTACCTCACCCTTAGCGCCTGGGTGCCACTTCCGACCACGTCGCGTAGTTCGCTGTCTTCGCAATATTCTCCATGGCGACGAACTTCATCCCCGAAAGTAATTTTTACCCGGAAAACTTTTCATCCCCACCAATCCCATCCGTTCGCGTCAGCAATCGATTTCCTTCCCGCCGTCTGTACCTGAACGGGCTGTATCTACTGGCCTGGCGTATACCTACTGGATCTACTGTATGAATTTAGACAGGATGTCAAAAAATAAAAATATACGGAAAATAGGAGACAAAAAATTTTTTATTCCGCGTATTATTGAATGGGAGCACATGCGTGTGGTTGGGTTTTTCTTTTTTTTTTTTTTTGAAAATTGTTGAATAAAGGGCGATAGTGGATTGGCAATTAAAGTCATGCTTATACGAGGCTCACGCGACTTTTTTGTCACGGGATCGACGCAGGGAACGATTTTATCAGGAATCACGTAAAATGCCATCACGTGAACGGAAGTTGAAATTACAGGTGCGCGTTACCACGTGTAATTTTAACCTGCCGATATTGAACTGTCTAGTTCAGTGACACTGATAATTTATGTCTTTAAAGCGTATTGAATTTCTTTCCCTAAAATTTTTATCAGGGCTTAGTGCAAATACCAGCTGGCTATTGTTCGGTCTCATTTTTGCAATTTTGTTACCCTTTACATACTTTCACAATGTTAATCGTGCTCGCACGCGATTTCCAGGACTTTATCGTTATCGAAGTAACTCTGTAATCTATTCCTGGATTTAAATGTTTCGTCAACTCGATTACAATTTCGATGCAATGGCCATCATACCTGACATAATCTATTTACGAAATTGTCATGTAACATAAAATAAATTAATAAAAGATTTTCATCTCAAAATTTTTTCGAGTGAAATTCCCAAAAAATTTTAATTTCTAAAAATGTACCCAAATCCAATATATATATATATATATATATACACACCAGCATCCAAAGTTTCCTTATTTCCTAGAAACGTTCAGTTCAACCAATACACCAGTACCTACTCCCCTAAGGAGCGCGTGGAATTTCGTTGAGATGGTTTTGTACACGAACGGAAGTAACGAGTCAGCAGAATGAAAAGGATGACGCGTTCTGACAAACGAGCGTATTTGCGGTATCCGGTTTTACAGTTATTTCGAGGACCGAAAACCCCATTAGAGAAACAAAAGTATAGTAAACCGCACCGAGTCCAACATTTAAGAAAATATTTCCACAGCAGTCCCGATCAAACCTATTCGCATCAATTACCCTGTTACACAACCAGTACTTATTGTTCCCTTGGAATCTAAAGCAAAATTAATTTTTATTTATTATCCCCGAACACGAAACCAGCTCCATTCTTTATTTCCTCGTGATGAATAATTGCGAATTCGTGTCACTGTATTTATAAAGTGTGTACACAGGGCCGATGCGGTGAAAAGGTATCGTTACGTAACACGCTTGTTTCCGTCTGATACAAGAGAAAATCTTTCAATCAGCATCGACATAAATACCACCCCTCCAGCCCCAGCCCCACCCCTACCCGCCCCTATCACCATATATTCCCCGTACGGTAATGTTTGATGGATTTATGAACACGGTTAGCACGCGACCTATTCGTATGGTTAGTGGGCGAGCGTGTATACCCACACACGTGAATACACACATGTCGAAACGCACATGGTATGACAGATTAATAGATACATTATTGCGTCATTGAAGTAATTTCGGAATTAATCAAGCAACGTTAGAAATATTATTTTCAAACCACCCCTGTTTAAATCGTCGTCGCGATATTTGAATTCGAGTAGAGATAACGCAGAATAATAATGACAATAAAATTCAAAGATAAATTTCACCGATATTACGCAAGCGTTCAAGAGCCTAACATCCATAAAATATTTGTCGAGTAGCGCCGAGTATAGGAGGATTTGCCATAGGATATCCTTTGCTATCTCCACTATCAAATCTACCCCTATGGTGTGTCGGGGGTTGTGACGTAATCTTATCAAGATGCTCAGGAAAATTACATTTTCTTCAGTTTCGCCTCCTTCCTTCCTTCCTTCCTTCTTCCTCTTCTTTCTATTTCATTTCCTTGTCCGCACCTCCCCCACCCCTCCCGCCAACCACTTTCAAACCCCCCCCCCCCCGCTCGCCAATAGCACCCGCTCGTTATCGCCCTCGTCCCAGTGACGGATCGGTGACAAATGCGCTCGTGCCATCCCTCTTCGGTGCGTCTACGTGTAAGCGCACCCTTGGATACACGTGGACGCGCACGTCCCTGGACTGTCAAAAAAACAAGGCAGCTGGGACGCGTGAGTTTTTGTTGCGAGTCCGCTGTCACTCTCGATCCATCTCAGTGATTGATATGGTTAAGTAAAGAGAGCGACGGAAACTGTTGGCTTTGGATGCCACGACTCTCGATCGTTTTACAACGGTTCGATATTGCCTCGTTGATTTTTTGTAAATTAAAAAATATTTTCAATGCTTCATTTTTATCTTTGTACCATTCCAAATCTTATTTTTTTTTTATTGGATAAATTGCATCGGCAGTTAATCGTAGCTTTGAGAACGCTTTCGTAAGTTTACTTATGCCTGCTGAGGGTAGTCAATTTATTCCTGCTCGACTTAGAAACAGGGTAGATCAATGAGGCTTAACCGCACAAGTGGCACGGTAATGACGTAACGTCATGCAAAGGATGCACTTGGCACGACCCCTCTGTCGTTTGTAAACACTTTGTAATTCGTACAAGATCCAATATGCTGGAGCGGTCTTGTGAAGTCTCTTGCGATGACGTGAGAGATAAGGATTTCTTGATGAAAAAAATTTCCGAAAGTATCCTCAAGCAATTTTGGAATTTCACATTTTTTTAGGGGGAAATTCTATACAATATTTTATTATAGTATAGGAAAAAAATGTATTTTTTTACTGTTACGTATTGCATGCATCGTCTCTGTTTTGTGTAATATACACTTGTCAATCACGAATTTACTACAGTCTGACCCTGCACAGTACGTCTTCACTTGGAAGATGCGTACCGTTATTAGAAACTTCCGGTTAATATCCGAAATTACGTGACAACATTTCGGAAGTTTGGTTGGTAACATCTCGTAAATCCTTATGAGACACAGTTCACGGAAGTTGGTGACGGGCCCTAAGCAGCTCGTAATTCCTTGCGACAAACCTTAGGGTCAGTCGTTAGGTCGAAGGTCGTGGACCTAATTGACACGTCGTATCCTTTCAAGGTTGAATCTCCCATACACGAGAACACGTGTTCCTAATCGCAGTTGACAAACCCATGGCTACCGTGTCCAATGATAATTATTTTACGCGTAAAAGAAAAAAAAAAAAAGGATTCTAACCTTTGACCTTTCATCGGTACCGTCAAAGTATCCGTGTAATAAATATCATACGACGAGTAAAAAAAAATTCATTTCACGCGTGTCTTCTGCTTCTTATCCAAAGGTAGCATTGTATCTGTATATCTATAGCTGTGGATACGTACACATAACCATAACCTCCGTAGCTCCCTGAACCTGCTGGTAGCTCCTGGTTCGTTTGATGTCGGTTCGATTCGTCGATGGCAAAGGGCCACAAGTCGAGAAGCCAACTGTGCGGAAATCCACAAAGCCCGGCTTTATTATCCATCATCCACTCGAATAAAACTCTGATAAATAAAGCCCAAAAGCTCGCGTGCAAGGGAGCAAGGAAGCTGCTGGTTTCTTTTTTTCGGTCGGACATAAGGGGTCAGCCACGAGTTTGGCCCCTTCGGACACATAACAAGTGTGTGAATTTGATCATTGGGTTTTTTGGGGCGTAATCTTTTTTTTTTTAATTTTTTTTTCCTCTATATGGATATAACGGGGGACACCATTATTGACGGAAGGGTAAAACGTAGGAGAAGGGAAATGTGTGTCACGGCAGGAGACAAGGTGGATATTTTGGTCTTCTTGTGTCGGTGGTCCTCTTGGATGTTGAACGGTGCGGAAGAATAATTCGTGCGCGAAATTTTGCTTATCGATTTTGACGTCTATTTCTAAGCCGGTCTCAAAATTTGTAAGGGTAAAATTTATGTTGGGGAAAAGGGAGGAGGGGGGACGACGGTCCGTTGTATAAATTATGTCTTGGGGTGTAATTAACGAAGGGTGTTGTTTTTAGTGAAAATAATGAATTTTGAATTTTTATATTTTTTGAGAACTTAAAAAATATAGAATGGATCATACTGTATATTGGCTCGATCCTTGCAACGGGTGCTCCTCATGTTTAGATCTGATGAAATGGACCAATTGTTTATTGGGCCAATCATTGCCTGGGGTGTTAGTGATACTATCGAATTAGGGGTTGGTTGAATTAATAACATTAATGGATTTAATGCTTGGCATATGATATTTTCATATTTGATATTCTGTGCGTAACAAGTTACGTTTTTGTAATTATATTGGATAACGAAGTGCGGCTAATTGCTTAATGCGCCGTTTCCATGAGTCGAATTACACAAAGCGTCATGGGAACGTGAATTTATTGACGTTTACGTTCTGCTACTGTCGTATATTTCGTACATTATGCTTTTGGTGTTTGTGTTTTAGTACGGCCGTATAGATGGACAAAGGACATTTTTTTTTATATTGGTTAATTGAAATAAATTTCACGAATTGTTCAAATGTTGAGAATTTTTTTTATTAGATAAGACCGATCGTCACTCATAATTTATTTAACACAAAAATTTACCATCGAGCGGTCATTTGACCGTTTTAAAGCCAAAAATACGTTTATAAAAAATTGTCGGTAGGTTTAGTGTCAAAAAATAAATTGGACTTTCTCAAGTGGCGCCAACGGTAAGACGGTGTACTAGGTAGAATTCTAACTCCGTGAGGTTATGCTCTAGCGATGTACGTAATACTTGACCGCCGTACAATTTACGCTTCGGGGGATGGACGGGACTGCAGACTACCAGCATGGGGGCTTTTAACCGTCAGACGTCGTTCAAACGTCATGGTTGAAATCACGCTTCCGTAAAAATAACTGACGTACTGAGAGAAACGTACCTACACGCAACCTGTCTCCTTGCACGGAGTTTCGAGTAAAATTGGAGCTCTATACGTACTATGATTAGAATTGTATAAAATGTGTTGGGTGATTTATAAATTTCTGGAAAATTAAAAAATGTATATTTAAGCGTTGTTTTTTCTTGTCAGACGATATTTGAAAGTTTTGTCTAATTTTTCAAAATTCGTCAGACACAAAGCGTATGTTCTTAAAAGCTTCTAATGTCGACGTATCTGCCTACGTAAAGTGTCAACACGTTCCTGGGGAGTGCGAAGACGGGAGTACCGAAAATAGAGTGACTCTTCTGCCACCCAGTATATTTTTAGGACATTTCTCCATCTCCGGTTTCTCGGGACGACAGTCCCTGGTGCACTTTAATTACCCATGAAATTTACGGCACGTTGGCGCGAAAGTTCTTTCATTTTCGTTTTTAGTGTCCTTCGGCATATTTTTCGTTTCGGCGTATCCAACACCTTAAAACTCAAAAAAAAAATATCGTACAAATTTATACTGTAACAGATTTATCTTCGAGACGAAATTTTGTAATACGCCTGTCACTACGCGACATTGAAAATACAAAATTTAATATACGAAGCGTTTTCATAAGCAAGATCATTTATGCAAAGTTATCGAAAATCGAAAAAACGTTCCGTACACATACTTTCGATTTGATTAGAATTTCAGTAGTTTCCATTTTTCTATTTTTTTTTCCACAACTTTTGCAATATATTTATGCACGAGGGGCTCAGCCAGCTGCCAGA
The DNA here is from genome assembly GCA_030142595.1 of Trachelus iudaicus. NCBI lineage: Eukaryota > Metazoa > Arthropoda > Insecta > Hymenoptera > Cephidae > Trachelus > Trachelus iudaicus. The sequence goes on along the minus strand of JARQTH010000297.1, from coordinate 3,058,766 downwards.
TGCATTATGCGTAGCGTGCGTGTCGTAAAACCCATAACGGCACCTATATCCCGTCCAGGACGTGCCTATATTTCATTCCTCAGTCTAATTCAGACAAAAGAAGGGCTAAACGTTCAGCGCTGCCAACTTTTCCACGTAGGCATCCGCGTATCGATTTTCGCTAAGAATAAAAAACTTTTTGAAAATTTTATTTTACTATTTGAATTTTCGAAAAATAATTTTGATTTCATTTTTCCTCCAACTTTCACCCTTTGTGCAATTTTCATTATAAATATTTCAGCTTAATTATATTTTTGTCGTATTGCTCTTCTTTGAGAACGCACCTGTCGTATTTGAATTCACGTGTACCGTGCAACTACGTAAACTCCGTCGACGTGGCGCGCGAAACGAGAAGAAACCCCTTTCCAATAAATTACGCATATTCCTTGAGATTTCACACTTGTTTATGTACGGGAGTACCACTTTCCATAATCTAATGTAATGGATGATAAATATCCGCGGTGCTGTTCTGCAATTATAATCTAAAAGGAGTGGGGAGGGACGGTACTCTCGTATTTGAATAGTTAATGCCTCGCAAACACTCAACCCTTTATTTCAAGTGCTTTCGTCAAGGCAGGAACTTTCAAGTGAGATATATGTATCTATACACACGAAAGAATTCAAGACAAGGATGCTGTAACCAGACGATGCATGATTTAACGAAAACAACTAAATTTTCAAAAAAAAAAAATTATTTTACAAAATAAAAAAATATTAACAATTCCAAAAATCCCTATTCCGTATTTACCATTTACCCGAACCTACTTTAACGAAGTATATCATCTCGATAATTAAATTTGAAAAAGATCATTAAAAAAAAATCGGTTGACTAGTTCGACGATAAGATTACAGAATTAATAAAATTCCGGGAAATTTCTCCGAATAATTCTCAAAAGAATCCAACAAGCTGTACACGAGGCAACGAGCACGAATCGTACGAGAACCTTTTCCGTAAAATCTCTTTTCTTCTCCTCCTCCTCTTCCAGCATCCTTCTGGCTCCAGGAGGATGGTTTTTCGTCCGTAGCTTTGTCTGGCATTAATCTGAGTGGATGTCGAGCCGGGCCAAAGGAGGGCCAAGAGAGGGTGCCTGGAGTCTTTAGACGACGTGGAGAATGAGGAGGAGGGTTAGGAAGGGATTACCGGTGTCCTTTCCTGAGGGATAGTCTTCCTTTATTGTCGGACAACACGCGGCCAATAAGTGAGGTTGATGGTAGGAGAACACGCAGTCACCTTCAGTGCCGAGGTCTCACACTTGGCTAGTCGGACGTCTTGGTCCGTCTGATCATAATGCTTCTCGACTCACTTCCGCCTTTCTTTCAACCCCGTTTGGATCTACTTTGGACGTGAGATAAAAATCAAAATTTTCTGTTGGTACCTTATCTTTTTTTTTTATTTTGATAAAAAAAAGACCAAGACCACTCTGGCAATCATTGATCCATCCAGGGGGTGCGCGGTGACTTTTTGGTCCATTTTTCGATTTATCAAATTTGTTAAGACCCTTTGTTACCCCTTGGCTGCTTTCTATTATATACTGGGTAAGAAGAACAAGAAACCAACTGAATCATGTCTAGTGGGCCGGGCAATGTTTATTGGAGAGCGCATCGAATCTAACGAGACGGAATGATCTAGCGCGGTGAAATTTCATGAAATAAATTCGAGCAGTCGTGGGTGAACTGGGATGAACTACAACAAGGGTGAGTCTTAGTGGGGTTGGAATCGGACGAAGCCCTTGGGACGGTAGGGATGAGAAAAAGTTCGAGGAAGGGAACAAAGGAAGGGTAGTAGCTATCGATGCACAAAAGATTTAGAGAGCGGATGAACGAGTGACGAGTCGCGAAAACAAAGGGTAAGCGAATAAACAGCGCCGCGAAAAGCATCGGGACGCTCCTTGTGGGCGTCTGGGGTCGGGATGGGGACGGAATTCCCTGATGGCATTGGGAGTGAGGGAAAAAGCTTGCCGGAGAACTGAGGACTGTGGTAAGAAAGTAAGAGAAAGTAAGGGAGATATTCTGGGCGGATTCGAAATCGTCTCTGGAAATGGCTTGAGTGATTGTACTGTCTCGGATACCAGTTTCGTGGCCACCCGCTATACAGTTTTAAAGAACAATGAGCCACTTTCCGGGGAATCCTCGTAACTTTTGGCCCCTTGCGCTTTGAGATCAGAGAAATCGTCCTGGGAATCGATACTTTATTAATTCACGCTTTTGTCTTAGTGATCCTATTTATTTTTATTGTTGATGGACTTCAAAATTTTACGGAAAATACTTTGGTAATAAGATCACAGAAATAAAAGTCTCAACGATTAAATACGACAATTGTAAAAAACGTATAAAAAGTTCTTTCGGAAATATGACTTTTTTTCAAAAGAAATCGTCAATTTCGGATCATCGACGTCCGATATGAGTTCACGAACTTGAGTGAGGTATATCGTCGAAAGGTGACGAAAAAAAAAGATTTCCTCCTGACAACCACCTCAAGAAGAAACAGACATTCCCCAGGGCCAATAGCAAGGACTTCTTTCTCTTGGAATTGCAATTAAAACAGTAGAGTGAACAATGGGGCGAAGGGGGCGGGGGGGGGATGGGCTGGATGCCCAGTGGACGCAGTAGTACCGCTACTAGCGGCAAGACGGCGCTGGGATCTAAGGGGATGGAAAATCTGTCCGCCTAGAGGGTCGGCGTTGCGGACGCAGGCTGATCTATGGAGAACCGGCAGAGTCCACCCTCCGGAAACGACGAGATATATAACCAAGAAGTTCTGAGCTCATCCGGGCCATCTCGGTTTTCCGACCCGTACCACCACCACCACCACCACCACCACCACCACCACCACCACCATCACCGCCACCACCATATACCCTCAGACCAACCCCATACCAGTTCATACCTAGTCCGCCACCTCAACCCAGAGACTCCCTATCTCTTGTGGTACCACTAGGTCTGAAGTCTGACCTTTATAGGTATGTACCCTACTAGTACCTAGCACAGTACCATATACATTATATCTACATACAAAATATCGTCTCCCACGATCCTACAGGATTCCGTCTAGTCGATGCCTTCGGCCTTGTACCTCGTTTGTATACGGATCGCGCCCACTTCCGGCGTTGGTACCAGGAGGAAAGAGGGACAAGAAAGCACGCCCATGCTGGCACGGAGGAAGCAAGCAGGAAGCAAGCAACCCTTGAGCAGTTCCCATAGACATCGATAGGCAGCGTTGCATTTAAAGTAGCCTGGAAGAGAACCTGCACCAGGAATCCTCGATGCCGCTTTAACCCCCCGAAGCCCCAACCCCCTGGCGCTGGTGCTGCTAGCGGCGGCACTGGTGTCAGCAGCAGAGGGTTCCGCTGAATTATATGTTCCGCTGTTTTCTCGAACCGCGAATATAAAGCAGCTCGTGACTTGGCCGAGGCTTCTTCCCAAGAAAGGACTTTTACGGTCGTTCCCGCATCTATATGTCTCTTTACGTGGTATACATTTATTACAGTGAAAGGACTAATGTGCTGATCTCGCACGATCAGTGCCTACCCCTAACTTCGCTTGGACAACCATTATATAATGAATAACGATAATAAACAGTATCATTAAATTATCATAATCTATATTGACATATTTTATATTATTATTATCTAGTACATATCTTTCCATATATTTTACCCTATTTCGATATCTAATGTTATTCGACCGTATTTCCATTTATCGTTCTATCGATGGGTAACTGACCGTGACGCCCTCGAATGGCCTCGAAATCAAGAACTTTTGAATTCCATCCCCGTGTTTACAATTTCCTTCGAAATTCTCTTCGCTGCGCTTTAACCGTACGTCTTAACAATTCCAGCCGAGGGGTTTCCTGCAAGATCCTGACTTCCGTGGCGTCGCGACGGCCGCTCGGGTGCACGCATTGAAATTCTTTCGTGCCGTCGTTTCTCGTTTGATTGTTGCACGACTGCGGGATACCATCCGGCTGTAAACACAGTGGGAATAGGGATTCGGTGGTGAAATTGCGGCGGCACTGGGCAAGGGATCTCAGGTTGGGTCGGAGGCGGACGAACGAGTGGAAGCAGGATGGCGATAGAAGCGCGACGTGTACGAGGGAGTGAAATGTGGAGAAAAAAAATGATGCGAGAGAAAGTGGGACGGAATCTTCTGGTAAATGTTCTCTCTTCTTTTTTCTTACTCGAAACTACCGAATCGCAGAGCTTACAGCCTTTACGCCACGTTTCCTCTTTCCGATTTCCAATATTCGCTTTGCCCGATGAATTACCCGGAAAGCCTTTTTCGCTCAATCTTCACAGAACTCCTGTCTTCCGCATCACCGTTCATCGACGATCCACCTTCGGTCCAATATGACTGTTTTTGCGGATTGTGTATACAGGGTGATTCAGAAATTTTTGAAAAATTCGAATTTTAACGACGTTACGTAGCAGAACTCGTGTTACAGCCTATCAGGAACTATAGAACTCATCGAGAATATACATATCTATAATATATACAGTGTTTACATTATATTTATACAAAATTTTTCTAATAAAAATATATCTATCGTCCCTCTCTTCTATCGTCAAGAGCACTGGGACACCCATAAGGGTTATGAATTAAACGAAAGATTTTTCTTTAACAAAGCAACTACTTATTGCTCACTTAAAATAGTTCTTATACCAATATTTATACTCTGATAAAAGAGCCACCCCTTGTGTAATAAAGATATATACATATTCTATTGGGGGCTGTTTGCATACATGTACCACGACGGGGTATCGACTGCCATTAAACGTACCTCGAAAAGAATGAGGACGAGGGTTCGAGAATGATATTTATTTACGAAATAAAAATGGCTCACGTATTTTCTTTTCCTTCCTTACATATGTAAGCACACTGGAAATCTTTTTCGTGTTGCGTAAAGCGATCGACGGGGGTCAAGTAAATGCGGTGGCAACGTTATTGCTGTATCAAAAGATAGAGGGTCCTGAGACACGGTGAACGCAGTTACGTATGCATATGCGTCAGATCGCCGAGAAACGCGAAGGGTAGGAATTCCGTGACGAATCAACCCCCTAGAAAGGGAACAAGAGTTAAGATACGTACGGTCGTGTCTCACGGAATCTTAAATCCGCAGGGTGCCCATCCATTCCTTGTATAAATAAAAGGGTGGGCTATCCAGTGGGTATCAACCCCTAAATAAAAAATGGCTACGAATATATTCTTCATGGGCCAGGACAGCGGGGGGTATCTCCGAAATTGCATCCCCCAAGCAGATCGACGAAGCGTACGAATATATTTCGAAGGCAGTGTCAAAAAATTAATTTGATTAACTATACAATTTTTTTGGTTACTCTTTATCGTTGTTTACTTAAAAAAAAATTTATCTGCCTCCTATCAATAGCTTTACAAACTTTTATCTTTCCCGAGGATCGTACACGGGAACTGCAGCCAATTTCCAATTCGTACGGTAACCGATGGCTGTATTCGTATTGTCTATAAAAGTGTATGCAGCTCCGTATACACGTAATACGCTAAAGCACAAACAATACTGTAGCCATTATTAGAGTGTATGTAAATATATTGGCCCCGGGAGGATGGCGAACCTGTCAGACATAGCCGTAAGGCATACTGCATAATGAGTACTACACAGGCAACTTCCTACCCAAGCCGGATGATTCATGAGGAACAATTCAAAAGAGACGTGAAAGAATAAGCCCGGAGCTTTTTATCTTTTTTTTTTCTTCGTCTTTTTATACCCTTTTTTCCCGCGGTATTATCTTCATGAAAACTGCAGAGAAACGTGGATATTACACCTGTATGAAGTGCGGTAACTTTGATACACCCCGTATAAGGACGTACGATGATTATAGCGATATATACGATGCTAATTTGGGCTCGTGTTGAATAAAATTAATGACGTCAGTTAATTTAAAGATAATACGAAGATATCGTACCAGGAAAATTGCACAACCGAATAATATACATGTATCGTATAATATGATCAAGTTCCCGAATGTTCCTTGCCAAGTTTCTCGATAAACCCCTCGAACGCAATCTTCCTACCCCTTTGCTTGGCTTCTTATCTTTTTCATATATATTCCCCAGCATTATTCTCGCGGCACAAAGCGCAAAACGGAAATGCAGGACGGAGAAGCGAGTGGGTATAAGGATGGTAAGTAGCCTACGATGCTTACGGTATCGTCATTTACGGGAATAATAAGAGGGAGCGAGATAGATGGAATAAAAGAGAGACGTACCATATCCGGTTTAAACAATGATTTCATTGCAGCATCCCGAAGCTCAAATCCTTCGCAATGCAGATTGCGAACAAACGTTGCTTCCGCGTAGTCGTTGTTATTCGCATTCGAGAAGCTTCGGCTTGGGAGGATCATTTTTGTATTTGGACACCCTGTATATATATATTATTTTTCGCTCTTCGGTCGTGCACTGCGTTGAAATCCTTTTCAAAGAGATTTATTGATTGTGTAATAAATTTTATATAGCGTTTGAGACGCCTTATCTTGATCGAAATATAAATTTGATTATTAATAATTGCGAAATTTTCTTTAATTAGTCGAATTAATTAGAAAATTAATAAAGTAGATGCTCTTCGAAATTATTATCGCAAGGCTTCCTCGGTAAGATGCTATCGAGACACGCCTAGGACCAGTTGCCAGCCAAACTTTCCCGAAACAATCTTGCCAGCATGGACCAAGGGTTCTCGATCGTTATGCACGTCTGAAGAACAGGAGAAGATCAGCCAAGCGGAAATGAGCTTGCGATCCTCGCCGATACCAGTTGACTGAAGTTCTGAGACAGCTCAGTGTATACCAACTGCAGAGCACTTCAGAGAAGGCGACTATAGGTCGCTCGAACATCCTCAGCTTTGGTCTAGTCCGAAAATCCTTCTAACGATCCATACATGACGTTAACCTATTCTGAGATACCTTTCTGGGCGTCCCGTAGGATAGTCTTCGCTGGAAAGCATCCTCAGCTACAGGAGGATTACATTCCACCGAGGTATAGGGGTATTAACTTTGGACGATACTGTACAACACACCGCCACGTAAAGTCCCAGCTGATAATAGGAAATTTCTCAATACCAGACCGTAACGTCTCTCAGTGATACGCGCAGAAGGATGGTACAGGCTGATGCTATGGACTCTTTCATACCCAGAGCTTGGCTTATGAAATTGATATCCAGTAGAGATACTTTTATGCATACGTCAGACCTGTCGAACTATCGAAACTCTGACGAGGATACTGTAGTTATAGTTACACAGTATCTCGGTACAGCAACAGTGGTACTAATTGGCGGGTTAAAAGTTTCAATTTTAATTTTTAAAAATTTTCATCTTCTCGGTCACGTCCTCTAGGTTGGTAATACAGGAGGGACCACGTGGACGGTGGATTGATAACCTCGTGAAACTATAACGGTGTAAAATTTTCAGAGAGACGCTATTGACAGATAAACAAAAGGTACTTTGACACGGGATATTACAGTGCCGGGAGTTCGTTTACTTCGACGTGTATAAAGTTGAGAAATCGTCGGATGAAAGTCAGCAGAGCGAAGGAGATTCAAAAGGATCCGAAACGTTAACCGGGAGTAAAAGGAGGATGTTGGGATAAATAGATAGGACGGCGGAGGTACCTCGTAAGACGGTAGAGATGTATAAAGGCCCAAGTGGGTACTAGGAGAAGTCAGAGACCATCGTGAATTCCAGCCCCTTTCCGAAGTCTGTGCCAACAGCAGCCCCCCAAAAAAGCCAGCTACTTTTCCAGCCAAGGTAAATCGCGTAAAGGTTAATTAAATGCCGGGATTAATTAAATTGAAAGGCGAAAATAGCCGGAAACGTCATGCCCTACCCCTTTCACGTAACCTGGACCGAGCTAAGGGAGGGTGGTAAGTGCGGCCCACCCTTCCACTCCTAGAGCGATTAACCCTCTCCGAGGTAGACGAAGCCGATGCCAGCCATCCACTGGCAGCATCCGACCGTCAGGGACGTCACTGTTTCCAGGGGCGGATGAAAGAGTATCGGCAAGGGGTAGCAAGCGGTGGCAGCACCATCGCTTGGCTTCCTACGAGGCTTAGGTAAATCCCAGTAGAGTCTTGCTTTTTGTCCCCCGGAGCCCGATGTTTCGGAATTAATTTGTAAAGTTGGCCCTGCTGCAAGCTCTCACAGTTTCCAGCCACAGAGACCCAGGACTCCGCTAGCGTTGGCAACCCTTAACGTTTACCGGGTACCGTATCGCTACCCGGATTTTCATCCCTTACCAGAGGGATAACATCATCCCTGGCCGATGCCCACGGCCAACCCTTATTGGCTACGTCATCTTTCATCTCCTTGATTTCTCCGTATTCTTCCTACGTCTCTGACGCTTATTGACACCCCTCTACCCCTCCCCTCCCACCCCCTCCCCACTATCCACCCCGCTCATCCCTCTAACCCTTTCCCCCGCAAAGACCTCTCACGTATTAATTACGTCCGTGTACAAGAACCATGGAAACTCGCCGGGAATACCGAGTGTGACGTAATGCCGTCAATATTGTTGCTAAAGGGGTGAATACCGAGTGAGGGTGGCCCGGAAGAATATAGAGGGGCTCGGAGCTTCATTAGATTCTGATCCGATTATCAGGAAGCTCCGAAGCTCGATCGATCCTCTTATATGCATGTGCACTCTGTAAAATAACTAAGTCGTACCAGCCCCTAAATCATTTATAAATTCCTAACCTACGTTCTTTTACAATTAAAAATTTACTTTACCCCATGAAAAATTAACAGGTTCGACGTCCCGCCTACACATACATAATACAGTGCGCCGAGAAACTTTTTAAAACAATTCGATCGTACGAATAAAAATATCGAAAGTCTAGTGAACTATGTATCTAGACAGATACGGAAAATGGCAGCGAAGAAAGTGCAATGTGGACCAGCCACAATTCAAGCCAGTCTGGTAGTGAGTTATATTCGAGTACAGCTTGCGTTTCTCTATGGCATTCAATTTCCGTTCTAGTCACGTATGTGTATATAGGCATGGCATATATATATATATATATATATTCACAGATGCTTATACGAGTACCAGGTACAAAGAGAGTGGAAGAACGCAATTTCTTGTCCTGAGCTTCGCAAGCTCTTCGAGCACTTTTTCCTTTCTCTCCTTTTATCCCCTTATATTTTACCTATCGTTCGTACTTCGCGCTTTTACCCGTTGCGCATCCTTCTACCCCCTCCCCCCAGCCACCCACTTCACCGCCCTACTACCAATTTCTCCTCAATGCCTGCCACGAATCGAACAGCGTAGCTACAAGTATACGCTGGCAATCAAACCGCAAGCCCGCGTCGGCCCGAAATTGGCGGAACGCGAATTAAACTTCGCCAATGCGAAACCGTGCGACGTCGAATTTGATTGGTGACTTCGGCCAGCTATGCGACCGCCCATTCAACCCCCTTAAGCAAGTTTTCACGTGGCCTGAATACTGACACTTCGCTAGACGTATCCAACGAGCTGATCGATCGTTACTGGAAAACTGGATCTGATAAGATGTTATTATTATATTTATATCAGCACAAAAGATGTACTTTTTATCTGTATCATATCTGAGGGTGATAATATTTTTTTTGTATTTGACAAAAATTTTTTTTGAGCTCTCAGATATTGTTAACGATCGTCGTGCTTCGAAATTTTACGTGTAAAGTATAAAAATTTCATTTCGTTTTTTTTTATGCCGTTTCGAGAAAATGACATAAACTGATCCATCACGGTTTCCTTGTTCGCAGTATATAACATCGATAATTGCATAACATCGTGGTGGGGTTGTACGTAGACACGGGACTGGCAGTAACAAATGATCCTGGGCTTTGGCGATGGGAATGTCACGCAACAATACTAGCAATCAGCGCCGCGGCTGGGAAGCTTCGGGCTCGATTTTCGAATCACGAGAAAAAGATTCGGCCAATCGGCGAAGCTCTTCGGTAAGAAAGGACCAATCAGATGTTAGTTATGGTATGCGAAGGACGATCGGGAAGGGCTGACAGAAATCACAGGCGCTTTGTAATCTGTCTCGTGGGAGTGAAGTTAGTTCCTGTCAATGTGATGTGTATATATGTATATCGCACTGTACAGTTACTATAAAAATTATTCTCAGCGGATAAAGTCGTATCTCTTGCTCTTGTCAGACTTTCGAAAGCATCGAGAATCCGATTTCACCATTTAGATTATTCCCATTGTGGCAAATGGGTGAACTTTAATTAACGTGGATTGGATATGACTTGCGCTACGGAATAGCTTATCGGAGAGTGAAAATAATTTTTGTTTTTTTGTTGGAATTTAAAAATCGGTGGATTACAGATAAGAACATATAACAAGTCTTCTTTGCCTTCAAGCTTGCCATTGTTAATTTAAAGTCTTATGGCGAATGATAAAATGATTTGTTTTGATAATCGGTACAGTCGTTATCGTACTTAGCGATTGCGCTCGAGGATAATAAAAACTTGTGAAATTTTGCGTTTCGATTATTTAATTTAACGCTATCAAAGCGAAGTGGATGCTCGTGGTATTGACGATACTTAAAGGGAGATGGTAATTTTCAAAAGTGATCTTGCAAGTGCTAAATGTCGTAGAAACTTTTTTTTTTGCTTATCCTCAATCCTCTTGTTTCGAGTTTTCCACCTTAGTCCAGTCGTGCAACTTTACTCGTGAAAGACTGTAAGGATTCGAGCGAATTGCGAAGATCACCCTCAGGGCTGTTTCAAACGGGGTTTAAAATCGTTTAAGGATACTCGAAACAAGTACAACTCTACCTTTCGGTTAATCGTTTTTTTTTTTATAAAATGAGTTAAAAGCAAATAATAACAATCGAATTAAATTTTCAAATTTGACTGTATTAAAATTTTTTTTATCATTATGACCTACAATTTTTCGATTCAAAAATACCAACGAGAACTGTCTCATTAAGGTCCTTGCTGTTTGACGATAGTTAATTATATAGGTATACAAGCTAATTGGGTCAGTAGATAAATAATTGACGGGGCAGACATGGTAACTGTAAATATAGGTAAGGAGATATCCCATTAAGGAACACAACTCGAAATCGGATGCAGGAGACCGCCATTGCGGTTAAGATAGAACCGTAGCATAGAGTCGTTACTCTCAAGTTTCGCCAAAATGTTTAACTATAATCCTACATCTTAGCCACCATCCATATTCCCATTTAGTGGATACTGTAACACCTGAATGGTCCTGAGAAATACGTTCCGTCCATTGATCAAAGTCTCATTAGGATTCCATTGCTTTTTCCCATCGAAAATCATACATAGACAATTGTCCACCCGAAACATGTAAGATATTAAAGTTCAGTTCTGTGTTAAAAAATGAATCACATTTATTTTAAAAAAAAATAAAAAAAATATCTACAACAAGACGAACGAAGAAGAACGATAAAAGAACAGAATAAAACTCCATCGCCAGCCAGCATACGCTTATAACGCATTTTACTGGACAATTTTCACTTTTTACCACAGACGTTCAATTCTCGGCTGATTTCGTTGCGGTGTTCGCCTCGAGCAATTTGCGTCTATTCAGGGATCGAGAAGGGACTTGGAAATAAAATTGAAAAGTGAACTACCGAGTGCCGGCACAATAAGGCCTGTTTGCTGCGGCAGTGTCGTACACGTCAAACCCCAATTTCCATGGGTTTTCTTGAGCTCTCTACCAGCAGAAAATCGTATATACCGTACATGGGGAACGAAATCGAAGAATTGCTCAGAGAAAATACACAAAACCCTCATAGAATTTTTTATGTAATAAATATACTTGAAAACGCCCCTTTTAAATCCATGCATTAACTAACCGCGAAAAAGATCAAGCGATATACTGCATTAATTTTTTTTTTTAATATACCCACAAAATTCTAGGGATATTTCATAGGGACATTTGTCTGGATTGACAAGCACTCATAGCCCTCCGATACGCGTTAAAGCCTATTGGATACTTCGCACGATGTGTCATGAAGCTTCAAGCACATTGGCCAGTTTGCTCCTTGTTTACTGTTCGATCCTGTCCTGCCAACCTGATTGAGATTAATAACCCTAGCGAGCACCTATGCACATAGGGATATTCAGTCCGTGTCCTGAGTCGCTTACCCCTCTCTTCGGTATATACTTCTACTCTTAGGGTGGTACTAGGGATATATATGTCCCCGTGGATTTCGAAATTTCAATACTCCCTGTATACTAGTTGTTGAGTGTGCATTGATATACAGGGTTATTCAGGAATATTGTACCGAGTGAAGTTAGCTACGCTTATATGATTTCTATGGCATATCCATCTTCTGCTGGTGCAAACCCTTCAATATTCCACGTTTATATACATGCCTGTTACTAAGTTAGTGTGCATGGGGTTGGCATACCTGCCTGATGCTTCGGTGCGATCAAACAGGATGAATTCCGGGGATTACGCAAGTTCCTGATCGGATCCATTCGATCCTGTGGTCAGAGTCCTTTTGTCGTATTGGAAACATCCTGCTGGTACAGATCTAGGTACAGATATTGAATTTCGACAGTGATGCTGTATGGACCTGCATGATATAGTGATAATACATTTGTATTTTTATAAGGAGGTAGAGTGATTATTTACTGGGCTAATTTGTAATGAAAACAATTTTTATCACTTGGAAATGCTAGGAATTTTCTTTTTTGGACCAGAAGAGATTGTTGGGCCGTATCAGAGGTATGGTTGGATTTTCGAATTTTTCTCTATGTCCTGTCATTTCATATATATATATAGAGAGAACTTATTCTTTTCGACTTAAGAAAGTTTCTTCGTGTGTTGGTGTTTGAAAAGGAGCGAATACTTTCTTTGTGCTCTCGGATCTCATTTCTCGAGGCCTATAATCCCGCAAGATCACGAGGAGCCTCCCGAAACTTTATTCGAAAAGAAGGAAGGAACTGGCTGCGACTGATAACGTAGGTTTTTCATGGAGAAGGAAAGATAAACGGGATACGCGTCTGGTTAGGACAACAGTGGAAAGTCGTTTTGTGAAAAAGAAAAAGAGCGCGAAACTATCAATAATTTAAAAATAAAAATTTCAAAAAATACAAAAAGAAATTTCTATATAATATTTTGTATTAACCTTAAATAATCATCAATCAACTGATAGTCGGTTATCAGTACGTTTTAAGCATTCGATCGAATCTTCCTATCTTGATGATCCAAATGCAGCAGCTTTAGGAACGCCTAGCTGTCTCGACTGTAACGGGAAGATTAGTACGTCGACTTAATACGCGTAAAATGTAACTTAAGAGAGATAAGAACGTCGGAGGGTAGTTAAGAAAATTCCAACAGCAGTAATGGCCGGCAAGGTAGAGCGCTAGGTGAAACAGCATATATAGCAATACAATTACTACAAATTATACTTAAGTATATTCTCAGAAACGCAACTAGACATTTAATACATTCGAAATGGCAATTTCAGGCAAAACGTGAACTTTCATGTAAAATAGTTTTATGATTATCTCGCAAAGGAAAGCTATGACCCTACGTCATATAGTACATATACAGACACTATAAAATCGATGCAAAAAAAATATTAGGGCAATAAAGCCTTCGCGAAATAATCAACCAATTCAATTCTGAATTACGTGTCATAAGTAAATTTCGTATCATTAGTTTTAGAACTAAAATTGAAAATGATAACGATAACAAACTGGTACTTTGACTCTCGGTGCCAAAAATCAATTATAATCCCTAAAAGGAAATTGCCGCGAGGGTTGAATTTATTCGTGTATTCCTTCTTCTCCCCCCTACCCCCCACTGCACCCCCCCCCCCTCTACCATTCCCCTTTGTAATTATTTCGCGAATCAATTGTAGTTTGTTTACTCGTATCCCGATGACACTTGATTTTCAACAGAAATTGAAGTGTTTACGTAAATCAAATGGGAGTCTGATGGCTTCGCGAAGTGAATTCGAAGAGAATTTCGAATAACAACAATAGCACAAGAGATTCAAATAATTGTCGAGAATTTCCGTCGTATCTACTTGCTTCTTTTGCTGGATATATATATTTTTTTCCTTCTTTTTAATACCCTAGTTTAATTTCACGATGCCTGATAAGGACCGTTTAGCAGCGCGATAAGAAGTATACTTTTTTTTTGTCTTGCTTCGCCGCTGATATACGCAAAATGGTTGGGGATTACTTCGGTGGAGGGTTCCTTGAGAATTTATTCGATGATAACTCGTGAAGTATTTTCCATCTTTTGGCGAACCCGCGGCCCAATTACTTTGACTCGGGGGTAACGAGAGGGAAAACTTTTAGGCCTGTTTAGAGGGACGAAATGAAATATTTCAAAGATACCGCGGCGAGCTATTCTTCTTTGTTTTTTTCTTGTTTCTTTTTTTTAACGCGTTTCAATATTTCATAATGATAATAGTGTCAACGAAGAGACATTTATTTATTTTCACCGTCGCTCTCGTATATTTTCTTTAAAGTGCGATTCGCTCTCGTCAAGTGGTAAAATCACAAGAGACCCTAACCCTAAAAGACAACACGTCTAAAGCAGAGAAAGCGACGAGCCTTACGAAGCCTCATGTCTGCGGAAGGTTTTCGCTGAGCGATTCGAATCTCCCTAGCATCGCTTTATTCTGGACTACAGTGCTTCTCATCGAATAGATTTATCCGAGGGTAAAGGATCCGATAAAAAAAAGTGGTACGGATTGAGGTTTCTTGGAAATTGAATGTATCTTTCTCGGCCGCGTCCTGGAATAGTTCCCGAGTATAATAAACCCCTAACGCGTTTTACTAAAGTAATGGACGTTAGTATGGAATCTTATTATGTGATCGCCCTTTGCCAATTCTCCTTCCGAACGTCCGGATAATTTTTGACTTTACAGCCAATACTGATGCCGGTACAAAATTCTTATCGATCGATGATAAAAATATTTAAAAAAAAAAGGAATACGATAAGAAACGGCAAGAGCAAGAGGAGCGCGTAACCAAAACGAAATTATCCAGAGAACCGTATAATCCGAACGGTCAAATATTTAAGTAAA
The DNA here is from genome assembly GCA_030142595.1 of Trachelus iudaicus. NCBI lineage: Eukaryota > Metazoa > Arthropoda > Insecta > Hymenoptera > Cephidae > Trachelus > Trachelus iudaicus. Next base: position 3,043,693 of record JARQTH010000297.1, on the reverse strand, counting down.
AAAGTTTCGCGCGCGAAATTCATTCGTTTCAATCTGCTTAAGTGTTGGGATAGCGAACGAGAGAGAGAGAGGGGGGGGGGAGAGAGAGAGAGAATGAATAAGAGACTTGAAAAAAAAAATAAAAACTGACGATTAAACAAAACTTTTTCATCCCCTTAAAATCGCACAACACCGCAAATTTGTCTGATAAAAACTGTTTTCTCTCGGCTTGACGATTCTTTGGTTATAAAGAGAAAATTACTGATAGTCCTTTCAAGTTATTTCTTATCTAAAAAAAAACAAAAAGAAAAATTTCGATCTACAGGATGTCGGTATCGAACGAGAAATGTCATTAGTTCTCGCAGAGATCGGTAATGCAGGCACCTACTGTTACCAGCACCATACCAACACTCGAGTGCTCTGTCACTGTTGATTTGTAATTTGAACCAGCGTTGATGGATCGCAGAGTAACTCTATCCCTCGGCAGGTTCTCCACCCTTTATTTCTTTGAAGGGTAGTGGATACCTCTCAGTGAAAATACACCAGTGCGTATAAGCAAATGTGCACGTATACACGCCTGCATTTCACATGACTAAAAACCCCTTCAAAAATGTTTCTCCGTTCACTAGAATCGAGGGATTCTTTCTGCATGCCCGCCCAATCCCGTTATTGTTTTTTGGTTTCTTTTTTTTTTTCTTTGATTACGTAATCCATCTGTCCTCTCAAGTCATTCGAGAAGGGTTGATGAGTGCCGAAGCATTGTTTACGCGAAATCGAACGTACGGGCTTTATCTCGCGCTGAAAATTGAGTCGTTGACGAAAGCAAAAAAGAAGTTAGCACGTTTTCATTATAGCCGCAAAAAAAAGTGACAAATAAAAATTTGCGAAATGAAAAATATATTACAGCATCACGAAAATACACTATATGACTGATACGCGGAATTCTATTGAACGAAAAAAAAAAAAAAAAAAAACCGTAAAGCCTACATCGAGGAGAAAAAAACGGCAAATTTTTATTTTTCTTTTAATCACTTCTAACGCGAATAAAAAAAAATGTATACATAAACAAAATTGCTCATAATCCGATTATATATATTAAAACCTCATAACTACACTTTCCACTAAGTTTTCGAACGGCGAGTTGATTTTCCCTGAGAAATGTGAAAATCCCTTATATAAAACACTTCTGTTGCCCCGCACAATGTCGGATGGAAATAATTCACCCTGGATCGTATATCCCCGGCTGTCTCTATTATATAACGTCGCACAGGGGTTGCACCGTGACTAGAGATTAGATGTCATTGCGGAATCCCATGGGCCATCGTAGACATACGACAAGACGTTGCGGAATACATTGCGTTTCCCGACTTCAGCTGCAGGACCAGGTACAGGCTAGGTGGTAAGCAATATAATATTACCGCCCTAAAGAAAGTATACTAGACAAGGTGTTGGGGATAAGGGATGAAAACGAGATTAGTAATGGAGAAACGAAGCGAAGGGTGAAATCGATTTGAGAGCCAAGATCCGGCGTACGATAAGGAAAATGTGTGTAAGATAAGACGAAAGGAGGTGACGAAGGGAAAAAAAAATTTCATATGAAAAATAAAAACAACAAAGGGACAGCATGGAGAGGATCCGGACCTGAGAGCTACGGATGCGTAGGTTCCGGTATCGACCTACAGGGCGTGTCTCATTCAGCAGGGAGTCGCGCACCGTCAACCCTCCCTATGGCTCCCTGCTCTCGGAAAACTACCCCCCTGAACCGTAGCAACCCCCCTGGTAGCGTCCCGCTGCGACACCCTCTCTCAGCCCATTCTTATTGCTATTATACTCTTTATGCAAAATACTCGGCGATTCAGGGGTACCTACCTTCGCTCCCTCTGGAGTGGCACCCCTGAAGTCGACGGGTGAACTGTTTATATTTGTTTCGAAGTGGGAATAACGAGCGAAGAGCCTCGGGAGGGTAAAGGGTGACGCGGGGGGGTTAATGCGTGTGTCACCGAATTGTTTGGCCTTACGGCATTGTGTCTTCATAAAGAAACCACCCCCTATTCTACGTAGAATCCTTATACAGCGACAATTTTCAATGTTTGTTTGACAGGGTTTTGAGGTTAAAAAAATGTTTTTTTCTCTTTCCAAAATAAAAAGACAGGGGTTGCCAGGATACTTTGTCGATTTCGTTACTACGTTAATTCGAGAGTAACGACTGCGAGGGGGTCCAGGGTAATTCTGTAAAATTTGTCGCTATCGGCTGTCGGCCGGTGATAATTGAGAAGGGAACGAAAACACACTATTTGATAATTAATTGGGCATAATAATGGCCAGAAGGGAGGACGCGAAAGGCTGGAGTTATTACGTGGGCGGTAGAGACCCGACATAATTGCTGATATTTATGACTACGACAAAAGCCACCACCAATCTGCCCGCGGTCCAGCTCCATTCGACCCTCAGACACTTTTTGCTTCAATAATTAACAGAGCCAGCACTCGGGCTGCCCTTACTCCATTCTCTGCGTCCCTCAAATACACCTACCCTCGGTGATATCAGCCCCAGCTTCCATCATTATGATCTTGGCAAATGGGCTGTTCTGAGTGTGTTGATATATAATATAAAAATCGATGGCTGGGTTAAAAACATTTTTTTAATTATTTAATTAACACGCTTATCCTCTGTTAATTAAAAATGTTAATTAGTCCTTCGTCATAATTATTTTACAATTTTAAGTACCTCTCTTTTTCTTTTTTACATTATCAAAAAATCATATTCGATCTATTACTTGCAATTAGAGCTCGATCAATAGGGAGTCTACGCCTGCTTTTGCAGCGTATGAAATATATATAATACATACATATATGCTACTTGTACGCGTATCTTGTATACAGGTTCAATTGGAATGTCGATGCTCTTCCGGCTGTTTCAAACTCTCGACTCTGCCACCTTTGGATATCGAATTAGCTTTAGTTAGTTTCACGTGTTAAGTTGGTTTGCATAACGCGAGTGAGTGAATGATGCGCAGCCCACCCTCTTTGAATTTTCCTTGGCACCTCCCTGCTACCTGCTGTACCTTCTCGATATAGAGCTACAGTCCAGTTTGAGATTAAAATTCATAAGCAATAAATTCCCATAACAATCTTATCACACGAGTGATTGCCCTATGATCGATATGCCGTTATCCAGTATTCCTCGAATCAATAAAAAAAAGAGAAGAACGAGAATGAAAATTCTATTAAAGTTTAATAAAATATATTTTTACATATAAATTATTAAAATATATATATTTAAAAGAAAAACATATATAGGGTATGATTTTTATATCATGACATATATACAATATCGTTACTATACAGTAACTATTGGGTTACCAAAGACTTTTGCAGTGTGCATCGACCTTCTATCGATATAATCGACGATCGAGTGTTCCAAGAGTAAAACGAGAACAAAGAAAAGTCATTGGTCAATATTTTGAAAATTCACGAGGAGGCAGCCCTGCTTTGTTTGTCCATCCGCCAGTTAGTTACGTAATTATCGAAGTCCAAGTAATCGAAAGCCTGGTTAATCCAATTGTCAGAGAGCCGAACAATGGGACTAAAAGCGAAATAATTCCCGAGACTCGAAGTACGAGAATCTCCAAATTATAAAAGACCAACCAATCGTTACCAATTCGGCTACGTCATTACCGCAGAGTTACCAAAATAAAAACCCTTCCCATCGGTCAACGTACTTGCGAAACAATGTTGTCGAAACGTGACGTAACAAATGAATCCGCTAAGAAGGTACGGTACGGTATAAATATAAAATAATTTTTAAGGGATGAAAGTCGTCCTACCCCCTCGAGCAGAAAGAATTAATCAGCCCACCGAATAACGCCGAGTCTCTGATGTCCCTGAGCATTAATTCCCCAGTACGATGTACGAGGAGCGTATACACTAGGGGTTGTTTCAGAGGGAACGAAGGGTTTTACACATTCGCATGAACAAAGCGCAGCTACTTTGATTAGCGCTGCCGCTATTTTCGCTATTCCGTAGCGAGGAAACCGCGCCGAAATTAATCGCGTTATATTATGTGCGTCGGATAACACAGTGGCCGTTGTTGTTGCTGTTGTTGCCGTAGCCGTATTGCCGCTACGAAACCGGAATGGAATCCTGTGGCCCAGTGGTACGACCGACAGCAGTTTCGTGTACGAGGGTGAGAAAGCGGACTAGGACCTTGAGGCAGCTCACAAAAGAGAAAGATTGAAAGCGAGGGATGAAGGGGGGGTGGGGTCGGAGGGATGTGTTACTGGGGTATACAGTATTACGCGGAATGTGGTAAAAGAGGGTCTAATTACTTTGGGTAGCAAGCCAGCAACGCAGGTAGGTATAGAGGGAAAGGCTGCTAAGCAGGAAGGCAACGAGTCGGGACTGTAGAACGTGAGGATTTTAGCATATCGCGCTCAACGCTGTCCAACGTTGGACCCCCGCAGGATGTGGTACAATTTCCAGTCCCGGCCATTGTATCTTGGCACCCCGGTCGACTCTGCTCCTGGCAACCCCTATTTTGTAACAACTTCGTACAAGGACTGGGAATAGGCAGCGACAACGGTTGTCAGTCCTGAATCGAATTCGTGCTTGCGCATAGCTAGAAGTTTACCTACGGGCAAAGGATGCTGGATCCACAGGCAGTTTTAGACACCCCAGGGGTTGCTTGTATAGTGAACTTTAATTCGGGGATGATAACGTTAGAATGATTTTTGTACGGTACGCGAGGAATGATTTGTTTGTTTATTTGATTAATAAAGATATACAACTGTTTAGTGTACTCGAGTCAGGCCGAAGTGGGTTATGCAAGATAGGCTTGGTCGGGTACTCTAATCTGTCAAGTGTCGACGTAACGGCAAGAGGAAACGGGGCAAGAGGGCAACCCTCTCTCTGACTGTGTCAAGAGCACGTAACCCGGTTTCCGGAATCGATTTCGAGGACTCGAATGATGACGTAAGCCGGACCCGAAGGGAGCGTACGTGGAACTGGGTATATCTGTGTTATCGAAGGGGCTTTAAAAATTGCGTAACTCGAGGACCCGCTCTTGTTGCGTCATTCGTTTTAAGGTACTTTCCCACTGACGATCCTTGGGCAAATACTCTTGGCCAGCTAGGTTAACCCAAAGTACCTTGACGGTACTTGCAGGCTTGTGGGGAAATGATTCAATGATCTTACGGAATCTGAAGCAGGGACACTCGTTGGGCTTTTGTACCTTTTTTTTTCTATTTTAGGAACACGCGCGCATTAAATTAATTTGAAACCGCTACTAATTGGAACTGCGTTACCCCTATTCATCCTACAAGGGTGAATTTGAAGGATCAGGGTTCGAGTGGCGCTGCTGTCGAAAGTTGTTTCGTACGAAAGGCTAAGGTACGGTGATTCTGTGATCGAGACGTTGTACGAAAAATGTAAGGGAATCTGATTTTGAATTTGCAAAATCTTTTTTTTGCGATTTCCTCAAGACATAAATATTTGTCCGCAATGGGAATTCGAGGGAATAATTTATCACGGTACTTGTTCGACGGTATTAATTCTCTTTTAGTTTTCTCGACCACTTCTCATTCCCATCCCTCACAGTCTCTCGCGGGAAAGTTCCCTGCAGCTTAAAAATCAATTCACTTTAATCGAAGTTATTCGGATCCCCGCTGCGTTTGAATTCGCGATCGGTGCCTTACTACCCTTCGCTATTAAGATCATTGGGAATTTGTTCGTAGCGGGGATTTTAATTCAGGTTAAACCAGCCCTCCTTTCGCTTTATCACTGTCGTGCTGATAAGCCGAGTTTTTAAACGGGAGTCGGGTAAACGGAGAGATAAAATTTCTCGAACGATTATCGATATCACATACCAATATCTACAGATTTCCCGATGTGTTTACATGTAATTTTTAAATTTTCAAAAAATTCTCAATAACGTCCTCGATTCCTTATCTCGTCTTATCAGTCCTTCGAAAATTATCATTAGCCACTTATTATTGTCTCCTCGAATTACCAATCGATTTCAGCCAGACGCCCTTAAATCGCAAGGCCGATTCTCCTAACGTGCTTACTAGATTACTATCGTAGAGCGACGTCTTTAAGGGTCGTGCAAAAAAAAAAAGCCGATAACACATGACGAAGATCGAGCTATTCGAGGGTGAAGTGATCCGAGTGGAGAATTGCATTGAGGGTGATAAAGTAACGGTGGTACAAAAATATAAGGGTGAGAATGAAAAAAAAAATTTTTTTTCTATAAAATAAAAAAAAGGAACGAGACATTTCGAAGAAAGACTTTCCAACGTTGCCTTATATGGGCGCATCGTATTTCACCATGCGATACAAGAAATGCATTTTATATCTGCAAAAGGATTATCTTTTGCATGTGACCGTGACACGTGCATCATTTTTTTTCCACTGTAGTCGGCTAAGCAAGACAGATACACATTGTATACCCTAATTGGACGCACCTGTACGATTTTTATCCGTAGTAAAAATTTTTCTCGTATTTCACTTATTCCGCCATATGGATGCATTGCCACGCGCATAGTTGAAAGGTCATTTGTAAGCGACTGAAATAATATCGGTAACGACGTCCAAAGAAAATAACGTTGGGTCTCGCATGAAAACTGTAATTATATGGATGAGATACTTCGTACTCTGAGTATTATCCAACTGGGTTAACACAATTGCACAGGAGGACTCGTCGTTAAAACAGATAGACGAATCTCGTTAAGGCGACTGTCGTTATACTATGAATTTTATTAAAATCGATTAACGATTACTTATCATGCAAATAAAACGCACCAATTGATACCACGCCAGTGCGAGATAAACCAGTTGAGACGGGAATAATTATTTCTTTTAAATTCAGCAATTCGACGTTTAATATTCGAATGAAAGAAAATTTGAAAATTCTTTAAATAAAATCTTATCAGTCCTTAACCACCCATTAAGCCTAAAGTACTGTAACCCTCTTGATAACCCTGCTTGATAATTCACCATGATTATCAGTGACTGCCAACGCCTGATTCGACTTTGAAATTATTCACTGCCCCTTTCACCTCGCTTCTCTCTCTCTCTCTCTCTCTCTCTCTCTCTCTCTCTCTCTCTCTCTCTCTCTCTTTGGAATCCGTGATAAGACCTAAGTACCAGTAGTCAAGTTCATCCCCAAATTTCAAGACTGACTTCGGCAGTCGAGTAGGTCGTCACGATTAACGTCAACCGTCGCAACTTGCGCAGCGTGCCTTAACTTTTGGAGTCTGTGAAGTTAACGATGGCACGTAGGTTGGTGTAGGTTCTTCGGTACAGTAACAACCAAAATTATCCTAAGGTAGATTTATCGCGCTGGTCCCGGTCTGACTGTGACCCAATTAACCTGCACTAGGTACAAACCTGCCTAACAGTTTCGGTCCTGGTGAAGATGAGTATCTCGAGTGACAAAGAGAGAGACGAAGAACAAGATGACGTGGTAGGAGAAGGACAAGTAGAGAGAGAGAGAGAGAGAAAGAGGACAACAAATAAAAGGAACAAACGAACAAGGATCTTACAGTAGTAAGGAGAAAGAGAAATGGCCACCATACAGATACAGTTGGCCGACCGTTCTATCCGAAAAGTCACCGCAATTTAGATCGAATCTAACAACGGTGAGCAGTAGGGTCCAGTTGAAATTCGAAACTGTCCGCCAGGTGGCAGCACCGAGCGGTATTACTTCTTTTGGTAATTTTAATTGAACGCCAGCTCGAAATTTGAGATAATTAATATCGGTTCGATCTACAACGCTGAAATGTTTTTGAAATCTTTTTTTGCCCCTTTACTCAATTCTCATTCGTTACTTCGTCTTTTTAAGGCAAGATCAAGTACCTGCGTCAATTCTCACGGCTGATACGTACCTGGTAAACTTAATTAAGGGATCGATAGTGATTAGCGGAGGATTAATGAGACTCTGTCAATGACGAAGGTTCACGTGTCGGATTTCGCGTTTCCGCATTCACGATAAATTCTCAACGAGTCTCGACCCTTGATCGATTGCCCGTTAGTGTTATCGAATTTCGATGAACACGGATAATTGAGTAACTACGAAAATCATTGCAGAAATTAATTGAGAATTTATAGAAAATGCATATATGCATACACGTGCTACTTCAATTTATGCACTGCACGTATGTGTATGAACGTACACTACGTAGGATACTGGTACGTGCAGCATCTGCTTATCTGCTGAAAATTAGTATAGGACAAAAATATAAAAACCAAAAAAAAAAGTAAAAGAAACTTACTAACTAGTACACCGTAGTTAACGTTGTATCCCGTTACTGTGTAAAAACTTCGTAATTGCCTGTTTACAACGCGCGGGTAAAACTGAAGGAAACTTTTGCGAATTTCTTTTTTCTCGCATATTTTAAGTACCGAGCAGTGCTAATGCTTCTTTTGACTCTTATCCTTTTTTTTTTCTTTCTCTCGAACCAACGGCAAAACCCTCTCTGCGACTGTTATACGGGGTTAATTGTAGATTTTTATTTCAACCGTCGTAATAAAGTATTCTGCAAATTTTAGCGAAATCCTCGAAAAAAATGCGCCAAGAGAAATTCAAACAAAGGTACCAAAAGCGCGGAAGAAGTGGAGAACGTAATGATAAATTTCTTTCTTTCGGTCAAGTGGTGATAAGAGTAAATTTTGATCACTGAACGAGTATGAAATTTTGAGAAATATACATTAAATTTTTTTTCCCCGTTACATCAAGGACGTTCATCGATTTCAAGAAAGGGTAAAGTCAAGGTGTCAATTATTTTTTTAACATCTTCTTGTTATCTTTAAATTTATCAATTTCTCTTTTTTTCAGACTCAAATCTTCTTCCTATACATTTACGTCCAAGCGTCTGAACGCATACGAGCCAGACTTTGTTACTGCTCATATGTGGCGGCTGCCACCAGTGAACCAGTTTAGATGGACCAGGCGATAGTGTTGCTGGACTCGGTGAATTTTTTTCTTTTATTTTAATTAGCTCACAGAGGGCATTGTCTTCCGTTAACTGTGTAATTAACATGCTGCGCGGGACACGGTTCTCATCCGGGGACACTTCCTTTGTCCTTTGCTTTTGTTTCGCCACCCACCTACGTAATAGCGAAAGAGTAACAGACAAAATGGAGGACGAGAGTGATAAAAACAAAGAGGAGGGACAGAGATGGAATTAGGAAACAAAAAAAAAGTACACGTGCAACAATAACAATTTATATCAGTTTTTCCGAGAATACACGTATGCTGCTTCGCAGGGCGTAACGGACCTCGTTAAAGCGCACTTGCTAAGCATATACATTTTTTCGCTCTAAAATGACAATCCGGAGACTCGTTGTAAAACGTCAAAAGGTATGCCTTTCAATTTTTAGTATGCCTTAACGCTGTAGGATACCAGGGTATTATTTTGAAAAAAAATATTTGAATTTGCTGTAACTGTATTAATACATTTTTTTGATTTACTCTTTAACATTTTTTCTTGTTGTTAAAAAACTCTTACTTCACCTTCAACGATCAAAAGCAACCGTAAAGCCAGGTTGAGAATCATTTTGCGGTGAAACGAAAGCGTATACCCACAAGGGCTGGCGCAACGAATCAGAAAATTAGATCTGAAACTGAGTCATCGGCTTCCATCAGACAACTTGAAACATATCAGAGACACGCCCATTGATAACACCTTCGTGCGTGATATTGCGGTACGCGTGGTTGACGAAGAAATTTTCAATAAAAATAATTAGTGTCATCAGTGTAGAATTTATTTTCGAACATTTTTGAATTTCAGACAAAAAATTCATTATTCTAGGTAAACTTGAGCCAGAACAGTTCAATATATCAACGTGCTAATGTCACGCTGGCAGGTGGGCATCGTTGCCTGTGCCCGGTATTTTTCGAAAATTAATAAACTAAAGTTTCTATATCCTCAATTAATTATGAACATTCGATGCACCATGGAAAATGTGTTATTGCAAGGACTTAACTAACTTCATTATTACTAGCAATAACCCAAGGGCTTTATAAGCTTCTTAGAATCGATCGCGTACCTTTAAACACGGACGGTGCTGTATATCCTCATAAAAGCGTAAGTCGCCGGAAAGTTTTCCCGGTGCCGGAAAATACCGTCATCCACCTACAGATTGTACAGTGACTAACAAAAGGGAAACAAAAACAGAAACATCACTGATAATATTGACAACGCAATTTTTCCGCGACAAGCATTAAAATCCCCCAAAAAATATGAAATTTCTGGAAAAAAAAAATCTCACCCAAAGATTCACCTATTTAAAAATTACATACCCGCAATCCCCTCAGTTATCCCAAAGCCATAGAAAAAAAAAATCCACTACTCAAAAAAAAGTTTCCCATTAATTTTCCCTGGAAAGAGAATCCCGACCGTATTAGCCTAAAAATAATCTCGCGCGATCGATTTAAAGGCCCAGCGATAACAGCCTCCGTTTGCCAATATCTCGTGCCTGCGGGTACTGTCGCCCTCATAAATTTTCGTCATCTTCAAGTAAAGCGCGACAGGTCCTCGAGTGACGGTTAATTACGCTTATATAATTGTCATCCGAATCATCAATATGACTTAGAGCTTGAGATAAGGTTGTAGCCACAGCGAGTATCGCGATAGGAATAAGAGCGTCGTCAGTGACAGCGATGAATAAGCCCGTCCTGAGAAATCGAAAGTGCCAACGTGGCACCGAGAGCAGAGAAGCGCCCTTTGATTGGTTCGCCCCTGGCATATCGGCTGAGAATGATGGCGCGTAAATTCAAAAGAGAATGACGACGCTTCCCGCGACTGTACGGCTAATATAGAGTGGAGGTTAGGTCGCTACACGATAAATGTCGCGTTATCGCTAATATTCAGCTGATAAAGTGGCGCGCGAGCATCTGGCACTGAATGGCGCAAGACGACGCTCGTTCGCACGAGGTCTTTGATTAATGGAGATACGTTACCGGCGTCGGGACGCTCTCCGTCGCCGTAAGAGGCGCCGACGGAGACGCGCTTCGCGCGCCCCATCCGGCACGTCGCGTAATTAATAGCACCTTCCCCCCCCCACCCTTTCCCCTCCAACCCCTATTCTCACGGCAAACTAACACCCCACCGCGATCGGTAAAGTGTCCGACAATGCGGATAAATGACCAATAAAACCTCAAATTGCCGATTAACTTCGATTCTTCTTCTTTTCTCTCCCACTTTCACTCGATGCTGGATGGACGTTGGTACACGTGGCCTGCGGTGCTGGCTGGTAATCGCTGGTAAAATTGTACGGAATGATACTCCGAGGACTCTTCGATTGTCCCGTGCAATTTTTACGAACTCCAGGCAGGGATTGAAATTTACGTTTATTTTTTTTTTTCAAAATCTACGATAATCGTCTTACGGACGCTAGCGCGTGAAACCCGCGCGTTTGTATGCCTCTGTGGGTAATTGAAATTGGAAGCTATTCGTATCGGGCTGTTCAATGGGAAATTCGTTTGGTGTACTGACTATTGATATCTTCATGTAGACTCACTTTTAAGGGATGATTAATATATTTGGAGATTTGAATAACGTTCTAATTATCATTCTCTCAAAGCTCATTGTACTGCTCGGCACGACTACTCGTAATGCTGTTGGTCGTGAACTTATTAAAATTGAACATGACGTACCGTTTGATAAACAGCTCCAATTCGGAGGACTTCGAATTAATTAAAACGCGTAGGGGGTGGTCTGACATTTTTTTTTAAAAATATAATCATACCAACACCCGCTCCTTACGCTTCGTATGAGTGAGACAAGTCGGAGAAGGACAGAGTGTGAATACGTTTAAAAAGAAAAAGGGGGACACAAAAGAGGAAACGAATATCCTTGTACCGTGAATGCGGCTGAGGTCGTTACTAAAATGCAGAAAAATAAAAGAGAAAAAAAAAAGGAAGCAGGACGGGCTTGAGGATAATCGAAAAGCATCGAAAGGAATTCAAACGAGCTTTGACTCCTGCGGGAATGAAAGAAGCTGGATTTCACATTGAAGGTGTCGCCACTGGTGTTCATTCTTTTTCACATTCCATCCGTGTCCGCATTCAGCGGAGATTCGTCTTCTTTTTTTTTGCAACTCGCATACGAAAATTATTTCCAACGACCAGTGTGACGTTGCCGTGACTTAGGTATGCATTTGTATGTTGGCATCGTGAATGACGTTCGGGGTTGCCGTTACTGTCATTAAAATATTTTATGCTTCGACTTAGCCCGCAATGACGGGCTGACTTGGGTATATACGTGCAAGCAATGAAATAAGGGTGGAAGGGAGCTCGCGAGAGGGGTAAAGCGTAAGGGATGAAAATGGGGATTTAATATTGTTATCTGGATCTCCGTGCTTCATTGTGCTACGTCGTACTGCGGCATACAAGACTGATAAGGCGAGCCAACGAATCGAGAAATTGAGAATTGTGTGAAAATTAAAAAGTTACATGTAAATACATCGGGGAATCTGTAGATGTTGGTATGCACCGGTAACAACGGGCTGACTTGGGTATGTACGTGCAAGCAATGAAATAAGGGTGGAAGGGAGATCGCGAGAGGGGTAAAGCGTAAGGGATGAAGATAGGGATTTAATATTGTTGTCTGGATCTCCGTGCTTCATTGTGCTAAGTTGTACTGCGGCATTTCATAATTTATTATAATTCGCAAAATTGCAGGATTAAAATAATTTCTGATTAACTTCATTAAAATTCGTGACTTTCGGACGTTATTATTATATTAATTGTCGAGTGCCGATAAGAAAAATTTATATTTTCTTATTCTGCAATTTTATTTATTTCTTTAATACAGAACGCTGGCTGCAATGCCTATTCGATTTGGCGATTCAGGTACAATGGGAATCCCAGGTAATGCACTTTGAAAGATCCACCGGGATACCTCAGAAATATCTCGCGATACCGATCGGTTACGTCCTTTGCTTTTATATTCAATATTTTGTATATCAAAATGCGAATCCTAATGTCTCTCGCTAAAGATCTTTCGTATAGCTTGGCTTTCCCTTGTTAGGGAAAATTCAAAATATATACGTAATCGCACAATGGCGTCAGAGTACCGGAACATCGGGCGAATTTAAATACTGAGCGAACGTCTGCATCGCGTTACGAGGAATACCGTAACCACACGTAAAGTTACTACAGTATCTGCAGCTAGCAGTTATTTGACAATGGTTAAATCGATGGCTATTTAACGCAGATTTATCCTTATTTCCACTACGTACGTTTCAAATTGTATCGCTTTTACCGGAAAATTTTCGCAAACTAATACGTTCGGCTGATACGCGAAACGGTCGTAACGCGCTTCGCAGTTGACGCTCTTGACGAAATATATTCGCAACAATTATTTTGTCGTTCCACGTAATAATTACAATTACGGGGGAAAAGGGGTATTTGCGAAGTTTCAAAAAAATTTTTGTTCGCGTTAAAAATGTTTTCTAAAAAAAATTTTTTTCATTTCGCTCTGTCTACATATTACTTTACGCTATCACGCTGCTTTGCATTTTAATCGCGACGTACGTCCGCTATCTACCGTCACAAATTACGATTGCCCGACGCGTCTGACAAATGGCAATGTTTTTTTCGCGTCCGCCAAAATATCCTAAACAAAAGTAATTAAAATACTGCGGCTCCCCTGACGTATGGAATCCATTTGTAGTAACAGCCCTCGCCAGCGTAGCCGTCACTCCCCCAGGAATTCTTTAGAATATCGCGCGGAAATAAAATATTGGAAAAAAAGAAGAGAGGAAAAAAAAGAGAGAGAAGGAAAACCAAAGGATTCGCGTTAAAATAATCGCAAGAGGTAGAATCGCGCGACGCGTAATCTCGGACGGTGTGTGCGCGTGCATAATTATAAATTTCTTATAAAGGAAAAACAAAGAAATATTTATCGCGTGCAAACTGCACGAAACGGATGCATCAGAAAATTGCAGCCAGCAACGTGAAATCGTTCACGCAATGCAACCTGCGATTTTGCAATAGATAAGGAGGTACAAGTGCGCTTGGATACGACGTAGCGATTAAAATTGTTGCATTGAGCGTATAAAGGGTGGGCAGAGTAGAAGAGAAATAATGAAAATTCAACTGATAAAGCCAACAAAAAATCAAAGAACCCGGCACGACTGACAAGAGATAAGGATAACGGTACTCTCTCTTGACTCTCTGTAAGTCGCTAAATTTGACTCGCCGAATCGCCAGCTCGCTGACTCCGTGAGTCAGTAATAATTTCAGCGAATGATCCCCGCGACTCGTTATACGTACAAGTCAATCGAGTCGCAGAGTCATTGTTTTCGCGAATAGCTACGGGAGACTCTTGCGAATTATTAACCCAGAAACAAAAGGACCTCGAGTACCTGATTAATCTCCGCAGAGCGAACGGGACGGAGATCACAAAGGATCGGCGAGACTGATTAGCCAATCGGCTCAAAGGCATTTGGCGGGAAAAATTTAAATTGTATTTACAATTTCCCTTTAACGATAGACTGTGCTGTACAATATTGAAATACAAGGCAATCATCGACCAAACCATTGCGAAACGTGCGAAATTACATCGGTATCCAGCTAAATTTTTTCGCAATCGCCACTCCCAGGAGCAACGTGACAAATTGCATTGGATTTAGCGTATATATGTATATATGGACGTACATGTGGTTTCATATGGTTTTTTTTTTATGGACGAGGATATGGGAGACCGCGTTGCAGACGGGACCGGCGCCTGGAAAATAGAGTTTTTCTTATTCCATCGTGTTATGCGTGAAAATATAGGAAATACTGGGAAAACTGAGAAAACGACGTCTGCTAGCGTCGACGTGGACTTTGATCGGAATATATTGCGAGGATGGTTGGAACGTCGAGAACTAAAAGAAGCAAGGATGAAATGATGGTGAAATCGTGTTTGACGTAAGGAGAAGCGTAAAGGAAAGACATGAGAAGAAGAAGAAAAAAAAAATACATCTTCCATAGGATAGATACCAATGCAGTGCACGGCAAGCCCCTTATATGGTTGTAACATTTTATTCGTTTGAAATTCAAGAATAAACGTCTCTTCTTCGTGGGACAAAGTCACGCCTATAAAACTAATGCATTGCGGCTTACAAAGAGAATGCAGAGCGTCATTGATATGCGACTGTCACATTAATGATCTACTTTGATACGATATATGCTTGTACCTGTCTGCAGCCGGTCGGAAAGAATATTCGACGAGAAGAAAAAAATGACGAAGCATAAGTTTAGAAATGACAAAAAAAAAAGAAAAGGACTTCAATATGCTTCCTCGACTCTGTATCTTTTACGACGGCACGCAGGAGGTATCGTACAACTTTATAATTCTCTATGTTTATGGATGGTAAGTCAGTTGGCGTACTTAGAAGTTGCTGGCTGTTGAAGAGCGACGGCTTGAAGAGCGGAGGGTTGAAGCTCGAAGAGCTTCAAGCTTTCAGTGATACTTTCGAGATGCTGATAAGAGAGAGAGAGAGAGAGAGAGAGAGAGGGGGAGGGTGGGGGTGGGAAAGAAAATGTAAAATTTCACTTTTTATACTAATTCCGTTTGTATTCGACAGTGCATGGAATTCCCCCTCCCCGCCTCTTCTTCCCAGCGACATAGAGGCGACTCGATCTAACGAATCTGGAAAAATGATTAAAAATCCGTTTTATGTGCATACAGCAAATATGAGCATCGCCATAATCCCTTCAATTCTTTATAAATCTGTCTTTCCTTGCTACTCCCTTTGCCTCTGTTCTCATCCTCCGGCTCTCTTATTTGCTCCAGCTCGCAGCCAACGGCAAATCCACATGGATTGGTCTCTTGATATCTCGATTCCACGTAAAAATAGGTATCCTTATCAGTATTCTTACTCTTAGCGAAATCTAAGTAATGCCCGGGATAAGAAATAAAAAAAATATTTTGACCTCGTTTTATTTTTTACCAGATTCGAATGAAATTGGATCATTTGAAGAAAAGAGCTAAAAAATATTCATGCACGGTTACCTTTTCAAAATTTATCGCGACTCGTATTATTGTTCAATATCGTCGACCATAAACGTGCCTCGTGATTTCGTAAGGATGACGTAACAACGTTTGCCGATTCGAACGTGAGACGCGTAAACGTCCCCGCTGAATATTCAGCACGTCTCACGGCTCGTAGGGCGAAGTAGGCATTCCGAAATAAATGATTCCGAAATTCGTAGGGGATGAAAGTCGGACCTGGGGGGTGGTGGTTGGGTGTGGGGTACGAGAAAATTCTGAAATGCCCATTCTTGCTATTATATTGAAGTCGTTCTCTGAGGGAGGGTTACGTCATATGTGTATTAACGCGTATGTGAGTCTGTGACTACGGATACCTAAGTGTGTGGGACTATACGGCAGCATTGAATAATTAATCATACGTGCACCTGTATGTACCAGGGGTAGTGATACAGAAGCCACCGAAAGCACCCTTGTTAAATTTATGAAATCAATTCCGAAACGCATCCCTTGGGAGAAATTGAAAGCGACAGGAAAATCAATTTCGAATTGATTAAACGTTACCGTACGGATACAAGTGCGTAACGGCGTCCCTTGTTTATTTCAAACCAAATCTTATCGATAACACGTGATACGTAATGCCGCTCATCATTAATCCCATTTATCCTTATCGATCCGCGTAGGAAATTTCGTATTACGCAAAAGACGGTATGACACATTGGGTCCAATCACTTAGCGGCAAGGGATGCTGTTAAAAATACACCCTAAACCTGACGCCCCCATGATAAATCATAAGCACCTGCATGGCGCGCGCTAACCTCATGAATAAGGCATCCCTCGGTGAATAAAAAGTAGAAAAAAGAAAAAGAAAGAATTTCTCCAACGAATGCACCAACGTCTGTCTGGGCCAACGCGCCGGGTCCGACGTCTGCGTCGGGGCGCTAAGGCAAAAGGAATTTTTCGGAGATTCCGCCTAATGTATGCATGAGCTATTTTTCTGTTTTATTCGGCTGATCCCATAAACACCATGAGATTGCATGAAACTTTTAGAATCCACAGCACGAGCAACGTTGCCAACCACCCCTCTTGAATAAACACAGAGTGGTGTATTCCGGAGGTATATACGGCACCGTGTATACTTCCGATGTATATATGACCCACGGAGATTTACCGCGTAACGACCGTATCCACGGTGACCATGGATAGTGCTTCTGATTATTTAATGACGCAAACTCAGCCGCCGCCCCTCCCGCCTCCCACCTCTCTCTCTCTCTCTCTCTCTCCGGGCAGTAACACTTAACCGGCACTCGGCCCGATAACCCGTGAGACTGATCTGGCCATTAAGGGTAGGGCAGAGGGCAGCACTGTTGCGGATTAAATCGAGCCACGACTCTCGATTAAACCCCGTGCCAGCGGAGTAGAGCGAGAGCGGTCGGCTAAGGCTGGAGGGACTATAGCGACGGGAGAGGAGAAAGAGTAAAAGAAACATATAAAAAAAAAAAGATAAGCAGACCAAGTCAATGAGAAGAGTCGTGCATGGGAATGGGTATAAGCATGAAAGGTATAAATGGCAGAGAGGGATTGTCGATGCTGCTTACTTCGGTGAGGAGGGTGCGGAAATTAAAAAGGACTGAGGACTATCCCGTGCATTCGGGGCTGGAAATGAGTTCCTTTAGGGGGTGGCCAATGAAGAGCTCATACGGGGAAGCTTTTACATCCTCGGGGAGTCTATTCGAATCAATTACGTAAAGGCCCCCTCCCCCCGCTTTATTATAAGGGGGTGATTTTTGTATGAGATTCTCAAAGGTTACGGGGTAGTAACGTAGAGTGGGTGAAGGGAGCGACTTCGTTATTTATTACTCTTTGATTAAGACGCGTGGTTGTCACTTTTCTTTTTTTTTTTTTTAATTAATTTTAACCATGAAACTTCGACAGTCAAATTTTACCGTAAATCTCGCCGAATATTCTTGTAACATCCCGAGGGGTAGTTTTCGGCTTACGAAGCGTATTAAAATTTTTCAAAAACAACCCGAAACCAAAATAAAATTCAAAATTGTCATTGGGTTACTCCTGAATAAAAGGAACGGCAGAGGCGAGCGACATAAATAAAATCCATCTTGAATGGGGATGATGGCGATACCGATATCGGATAGGGGATGGCGATGGTTTTTGGGGGTGGCTTAACGTTCACGCGTCATTACTTGTTTCTCGCATGAATAATTCCCTAAGAGTCAAGTGACATCGAACGCCATGATGGAAGCTACCAAACACGCACCCCCCTTCTCGTCCTGCATAACTTTCTACGAGAAACGTCACCACCTTCGCACCAACCATCCCTTAGCCTGACCCTTCTACCCCCGAGTTCGTAAAACCACCAACCACCCCATTGGCACAGAGACGCGCAAACGTGATTAGTAGTGCGTGGGTAATGGAGTGCGCTTGATACGAATAGACACGAGAGAATCTTGAAGCTCGCTAAGGGTGGTTTTCTAGCCACCCTTATTCCGACGCTCCTTCCTTGATACCTTTCAGCCGCAACCTCCCCTCCCTTCCCGCCCCTCCCACCCCCCAAACACGCCTCTACGGCCACAGACTTCGTGATAGCTTTGGCTCAAGATTCGCGAGTGGCATTCATGCATCATTCATGCTGGCACGATCATAAGCGATACCGAGTTTACCTTCTATAATACCTTCTGGCTCTGGGGTTGGTTATATCGGCTGGATATTTTTCAAAAGTTGCATAGTTACTTTGCGTAACGTTATTTCGTGAAACAGTGCAGTTTTTTTAATGAAAAATTACATTTTTATTTTTTGTTTTTATTCTTTAATAAATCTGTATTTTTATTTTCTTTATTTAATTTGAGTCTTCTTCGATGTTATCCACTTAATATCAATCTGTTTGAAGAGTCAGAATATTAACTGATTTTCTTTTTTTGAAAAATGAAGTAAATCCGTGACCTGTTCTGGTTCTGTCACGGGTTAGCATTGCAGTGAAGCGACGAACGGATCAATCGAAATATAAGTCAATTATCGATGCTGATTCTCGATATCAAATGTCCGATGAAATATTGTAAATCAATCAAATTTCCAGGTACAGACATTTTAATAGCTTATCACACTATATTTGATTGGCAGGAACAATAGTTTTTCTGCAAGTTGCTCTTCTCCGTGGAAAATATTGCTACCGTTAAAATTTTATGCTAAAAAAAAAAGTTACGCGAAAACAATAAATTTCAGCTGGGCACAGTATTTAACTGCGTTAATCTAGTATACAGATCAGTTTTGTAACGGAGCAATTGGATAACAAAAGTTTTACGCTTTAACACGGTTTGAAACACAGCTCTCCAAGTTTTGAATGGCGAATCGCCTCGGGGGTATCTAATTTCGAGAAGCAGGAGCGAATCCAAGAGTTTGCCAGAACCCAGTTATGCGATATACAACGGTAAACATAATACTGTAGAGTAGAACGCATCGTCGTTCGTCTCTCCGTAGAACTACGTCTTTGATGATATAATGTAATTTGCGGTAGGCACTGAATTCAATATACGGGTTCGCTTGTTTCCACGAAAGTTTAAGGATACACGCTACATCGAGAACCTATATTGGATCCTATCGGAATATTCCCGGGTCTAACCCGGAACGGCTTAATCTACTAGCCGATTATCCGACATCGATTATTCACCCTTACCGATACTATGGGTTGACACGGTTCTTCGGAAAGCCGTCGAATTACTCTGACATATATCGTGTGTATGTGTGTGTGTATATATATATATATATATTTAAACACGCGCTAAAGTTATTTCACCTCAATTTTTCTTTTTCCTTGAAAATATAAGATATTCTGATTTTTCGAGAAATTGTGAAAAATGGGGGAAAAAACAGCTAGTGGGTTCGCAGGGATAAGGCGGTCGCGACCTCTTTGTATATCGATGAAATTTACGCGGTAAAGGGACTCGAAAGGTTTTTTTCTTTTTTTTTTCCCAATAAAATTTTTCAGGATTGACCACATATCGAGAAATGCGAATAAGATTCCACGGTTCAATACTTTCTCTCTCTCTCTCTCTCTCTCTCTCTCTCTCTCTCTCTCTCTCTCTCTCTCTCTCTTTCTCTCTCTCTCTGTCTATAAAAGGAGTTTGGGACGGTAGAAGCACGCATCCAGTCTTCAGTGTTGGTTTTAGGGGTGACTGTCGAGGGTCGCAGTAAGGATGAAGGGTAAGACCTTAAAGGTCACTCTATCTCGGACCCTCTTTGCCTCCCATGGCTTTACCGCCGTCCCTTCGTACCAACGACACTTTGCCACAACCCTATTCACCCCTTATCCACCACCTCGCCTGACCCCACGTACCATCCGCCCCATCAGAAGTCCGAATCAATGCGGAATGAATGCCAACTTTGAGGCCTTTCACAAAGAAACAAACCTGCCAGACGTATCGTTCTCCTCGATCGCCCTTTGAGCTTTCTTCGTTATTTCTACTCCTTTTCTCCACGACTCTGTTTGACCTCTCGACCTTTACTGCTACGAGAACCCATGACCAGCCGAATTTTCCGAAAATACGATCAACTTGATAACGTTCCACCATCTTGTCTCTCATTCCTTTGGACAGTCGGGACTTCTCAGACTTAACACAATTGCTGTCCAATTAAAGATCAAAGTAAATATCTTGCATATATATATATATATATAATTCTAAGATTTATTTATTCATACCACTTTAAATATAGAAACTAAAATATATAATTAAAGTTGTCACAAGGAACGGATTTACTGCACAGTTCCAATACGGTTATTGTTGCATAAACTAACTTTGAAATATCATCTAAAAATAAGACTTTAAGACGTCACGAATCTTCATCCCGTCCTGGTACTAGCTGTACGTAATCGTGTGAAATTAAAAAGGACAAAAGTAAAGGAAAGCAAAAGGCAGTATTGGAAATCCTGGTACCCATAACGAGATCCACTGAAAGAGTACAGGCTGAAGCAATAGTGCAAAGAGAATGGCACAAGTACTAAGCGAAAGCCCTGGCTAGAACGAAAAGACCTATTGAAAATTTTCAGCTTCTTTCCATGAACTTGAAAGCTCGTTCGCGTTACATCGAGTGTACGTACAATTGACAAGCGCCTATACTACGCCAAATAATCGAAACAGACTAATTAGCCTTGGTCGCGTAAAAGCTCCTTCGTTCGTCGAAATTCGTAGAATCAAAGAGAAGAATACATGTAAAAAACGTTACAATAAACCGAAAAAAAAGGAATCCCGTGATTTCTTAATTGAAAGGAGGAAAAATGTCTTTGAACAAGAAAGTCCATTACGCAAGAAAAATATAGGACAAAGCAATAGGTTGCAGATGGGGGGCGGGGAGGGTGGGGGGGGGGTTCAGGTACCGGACCAACTTCTCCATCTAATACAGGACGTTACAAAAGAAGCTAAAATTCAATTAGCCAAGAAGCTCAACGGGTCAGAGCTTAATCTAATTTTTGCCAAAGAAAGCTTCGCTTCAACCTTTTTAACCTCGTTATTAGAAAGTTTTTCAAGATTGAAACAACGGCAACAACAACAACAGCTCGTGAAACCTGATGACTGTAACTAGTAGTAACAGTACGGTATCTGGCCCGACAAGTACATAAGTAGCACGTAAGATAGGTAACTCTGTGATAGGTTGGCAGTGGGCTTACAGGCAGGTAAGGTATTGCTAGCTACCAACCGACTGTGTATTTTGAAATTCCATGGGAATTCCCTGGGGTTTATTTATAATGAGACCAGACGAGAGGCGATTTTGCGTTATTACGCGGAACATTGTTTCGTTCCAAAACAATGAGATTTATTAGGCTCCTATATCGCTGCCAACCTCGTGCGTTGCTGCACAATGAGAACTGCTTTATACGTTCAAGGGGTTGATTGTCTGTGTATCGCTATAGCTACCCTTTACTGGGTTGGATTACCTTTCAACCAACCGAAGTATCTATACGTCTTTATGTACAGCGAATATACATATACGTGTCTGGCTATAAAATTTTACTACTACTCTCGGTAGCTACTTTAACCCTCCTTTAAACTGATCTCTTGCCACACTTGAAAACTGCCATTGCCACCGGGTCGAAAATCTCCTTTGAAAATTCGAAGCTGTTCGCGATGATACGACCATAACTTTTACTTGGAGTCTAATCTCACTTTTGTAAACTCGCCTTGTTCACGGCATACCCCCTTAGGACTCGATATTCGGCGCTGAGGGACATAGAAGGCAAATAGAAATTGATAGGCGTTAAGAATTCTTTCTCGGCTTATCTCGTTATCAGGTGTTATCAATGTATGACGTAATTTATTGTTCAGTGAAAATTGAAAGTTTCAACATTTTCTTTTCTTCTTCTATCTCAAGCAAACTTACCCATAGTGGGCACCGCGATAAATCATTTTAATGCGTATGGAATTTTGATGAATATTTTAGAAAAAAAATTTCGCATTCCCCAGCTTTTAGCACAATCTCCAGATTATGGCCCCGGTCCCAAAGTCGGTACTCCTCTTTAAGCCCGGATAACGCTTAAAGGCCTGTTCAATGCGGAAATCGTGAGGAAACTTATAAAAGCTCGTTCCCCAATATTTATAGATAGAAAATTGAGCGCCGAGGTGGCTGCCTCTGCAACGTTCTTTACATCAGGCTCGTTCCAGCCTCCAAAGGCTGCGCGGAAGCGCCTAAACGTATTCGAATAATGCGCGCGCAAGCTCGACAATTAAATATAAAAGAAAGCATTAAAATTCGTACCGAGTCTCTTAGCTTCTCGCGCATCCATTGGTCCAAATAATTCACTTTCCCTGCTAACAAAGTAACTGCCAAACATTCGTCTTCTCGCAGTTCCGACCGCACGTATCGTGCATACGTATACGTGCATACAGGGTGTTCAAAAATTTGTGATTAGGTTGGCCAAATTTTTTTTTAAATGACACTCCCTTCTTTAGACGTCATACATTCTAAATTTACCTCTATGCGCATCTGACGTATGTCTGACAAAAATTAGCGATACTTTGGACTACTTTTCATTTAGCTTTTTCGATCATTGTTCGACCCCCTGTATTTTCACGTGGAAACAACGCGAACAACGCCAGCGACCAAAAACAGTTTGTTACGTCCGAGTTCGAGTTGAGGGTTGAAGAAAAAAGAATGAAATAAAAAATTCATTAGTCTCTCGAGCATTTTCAACGACGCATATGCATTTTCATTGAAACGTCCGAATAAGCATCGTCAGGGACGTACACGTGTTCGTTATACCAGCCGTTAGCGAATGTCGTTTAGTTCAGTTTTCGTGCAAACGGACACGAGGGTGAAAAGATGTATGACGGCTCTCGGAAACATTGTAAAACGAAACCCATTCCGGCCGGTACGGCGAGTACAGTCGGTGCAACAAGTATCCGAGTATTGTCATATAATCCGTGAAGTACGACTGGGAATGAAGTTCCTTGCGTTTCGCGTGGACTGTACGAGGGTTTCGATGCAGAAGGAAAATTATGTTTTCGGCGTGTTCCTTTGATATGGTAATATTTGATACAGTGAGGTAGGACAGTTCACGGGTTTATACGGCCTAAATAAATTCACGAAAAATCGCGGATTATTATTTATAACTTCTACCAGAGCTCATCCTCTTTGTCCTTTAGTTTTATTGCATAATGAGCTGTCCTTGGGATTTTTTTTATTTCTCACAAAAGACATAAGCGCTATCGTCAATAGCATTGCGAGTGCGGAACGTAGGCGACATTCGACCAGTGTGAAGTTTGCAGCATGAGTCGTGATCTTATGCTGCATTCATACGAGTGCCAATCTGATTTGTGACACGTGCCGAATCTAGTGCTCTAATCACAAGAATACGAGTGTAAAAGAGCCAAGGCGAGTGCTGTAATCACACGAGTCAAATATCGCTTATCAGCGCTTGCCATACACGGTATTTTTTGGAATTCCTGCGAAGAAATTTTTGATTTGAGAAACAGACGAGTGGTATGAAAACGCCCGATGACGTCACTGACAGTGCGCGAAATCGAGTTTTTATTGTAGTGCGCATGCGCCAAAAAAGTTGTAGGGCGGGAAACAATGTATTTGAAATGTGCGTATGGCCCAGCTCTTTTTTTTTTACTGTTCCGCAGTGATCCACTTTACGCAGTTGCCACAGGGTTCGAAAATCAAACTTTACGAGCTGGCGTTACAAAAATGCAGTATCGCGCGGAGTGTCTGCTCTAGAATATTATTAGGTTGGAATATAACAAACTGACAACAGTTTCTAGCTTGCAGATCCAGTGAAACATTGGATTACATAATATTAATTAAAATTATCCATGCTCTTTAGGAAGGAATATAACGAAAAATATTTCTTTCAAAAAGTCAAATTCAAAATTCACGAATCCGGCTGCATATAAACTACTAAGATTTTCATAGTGTACACGGTACCTTCCGCCGTAGCTCAGTGCTCGAGGTGTCTCAAGACTTTCTCCAAGTTTCTCCGAAAAGATACTTTCCACAGCACTTTTGGTCACAACAACTCGAGCACACGACACGACAATAATCCATAGACCAATTCAATTATTGGTAATCGAATATATTTTAAAAATTTGCCAAAAATATTTTTTTTACCTTCATCAATTCGCCAATTACAGAAACTCGAAATCCCACTTCTCCCTCTATGCTCCTTCAGACACCTGGCTCTCTCGACTCTCCCACGTCTACTGACTTTCGTAATGCAATCTTACGTAATCTCAAATCCGCTCAGCCCCCTCCAATCGTCTATTGACTCGTCACACAAGATTCGAAAAATCTCAATGGCTCTTTGAGTGGAAGAGCAAAATATACTTTTTGCAAATCCAAAAAAAAAAGCACGGGACCAGACAGTGACTCGCGATTACGTCACACGATAAATTTCTTATCAATTTTCCATTGACCCACTTTTTCAACGACCCGATATCCCATGCTGCCCATCGAAAAGCAAAGTGGCTCAAGCAGGAAGAATTTATCGTTTTAATCTCCCATAAACACCCAGTTAAGTATTCATGACGTTTACCATATTGCCCTATAGTACGTGTAAACGTTGTCTATAGATATATGCCTTGTCACTCACGTGATACCATAGAGTCGCGAGAAGCATACGTTATGGGATACAAGCGAATACGAGGCAGTTTACAGTATACAGGAGAGAGGATGGGAAGAGCAAACGTTAACTTGGCTGTTTGAATAAAGGAACAAGGGCAATGACTGGGGGGGGAATTATGGATAACTTTCGAAACTGGATCGACATTACTATATATATATACTGTAACGTATCTTTTCTTAACTCGAAACCGAGAGCGAAAAATCCGAGAACGAACTATATTCGAGAACCAACCTACGTTACCTTCGGCTGTCCACCCTTTGTTCATGCATCTGCAAGTCAGGCGAACCCCAGCCAATTCTTTTTTCACTGGGAACTGAGTAGCAGGTATGAATGAACTGGTAGTTGGGGTGGAACAGGCCCAACTCCACCAAAGCGAGAGCTCTGACGGAACCTATAAGATAATGCGATAACCCAACGGATCCTATAGATTTTTGGGGGACGCGTAAAATCAGCAAACGCAACTGGATGCACGAACGCGAGATACAAAGAGCGACGGATCGAGAACGTAAGA
>JARQTH010000297.1:2845606-3017635 GCA_030142595.1 Trachelus iudaicus | reverse complement strand
GCCGATAACTCTTCCATCTCCCTCGAGTCGTCCCTTTGAACCAAATCGAGAGCGTTCCTCAGCGAATCGGTACGTAATTTTTGCAAAATAAACTAAAAACAACTTACGATACACTAAATTCCATAGTATGTTGTCATATTCAAATGAGATTACGTCTGACCATGGTACACACGAAGAATGCCCATCACAATTTTTCTTGCCTCATTGTATCGTCCAGTGAACCGACAGAGGAAGTCAGTTTACACAGAAGAAACGATACGTAAAATAACCTGTTTCAATTTTCTGCTCGCGAAAAAAAAAAAGATGTACATCCAGAATGTATTCGAAAATCCTTAACCGCGAGACACTCGTATAATGTTTATGAAACCGAATTAAAATTTATACAGTCACTTCGATATTCTTTAATTGACATCGTTAAAGCATCAACTACCACGACAGATCCATTGAAGCTTCGTTTCCGGAACGACGTGGCATTAAAAATTTGTTCATCTATAAATTTTCGTTACAGGCGGATTTCGTGTAATAGAGCTGAGGTGTTATTAACGTAATAATCGAGAACGAAGTCGAAATGGAACGACTACGGACTGCTTTTATTTCCAGTTAGAGATTTCATTGTCACCGTGCATTAACGTCACCCTTCATACGGCAGTTTCAGACCTAAGTAACCAGTTGCCCCAGGAATATTGCTCCCTTCGTGTATTACCTGGTCAATGCTTTTTCGCGAAACGTGACTGGGTTTTCTAAGTACAACAGTACACAAGGCTAAGAACGTGGAGTAGCAGCCCCTTTGGTTACTTTGTATTTCCCAAAAGTGTCGAGGACGGCGTCGTTCTCGACCTGACAGAAGTCCAAAGCGAAGGTCTTGGTGGTCGAGTTAACTTTCCCGGGCAAAAGACTATGATAAGTGGCAAAAGTTTGATAAGGAAGACTATGCTTATTGTTAATCGTCATAATCAAGTGTAGGGTATGACTGATAGACTGTAGGTTAAAATCAAAATGTAAAAAGTTTTTGGGGGAAATTTCAAAATTGACTTTTTTTTAAAATATTTAATTCAATGGTTCATTTCGATGGCGCGAACGATTATTGAGTGGAACGGTGATAAGGGATCTTTTGAAAAGTAAAAGGCCGTGGAGTGCTGCTATCGGGAAGGGTTGAAGACCTGGTAGGCTGACAGGTCGGTGCTTCCATATTTGGAGCAGATGCTCCAGTAATCAGGGGCTACGGAAACCGGTAGCTCCGCCCAGGAGCTGTTATTACGGTGGGATCCATGGGGTCCATGGGGCCCACGGGGCCCATCCGGTATACACGTAGAGATGCTGGAGGAGGCCCGAAGTCGAGCCGAGGCGTCAGCACGTACGAAGGCCCCTCCGCCCTATACATTTACTTTTCCCAGGACACCGTGGCTAAGCCGTCATTATCTGAGAATCTTCGAGCTTTCAGGAGCGTAACAACGCGGTGATGAGACGCGCGGCAAACAATGAAAAATTATATATTTAAGTCGATATGCAATTTATTCGTACTGTGGTGTGATATAGTGCACTTGTAGAAACAGTGATACCATTGAAATATAAAAAAAAAATTTCACTCAAGTTCCCCAACAGTATATACGTCCCTGAGCTAATGGTGCCCCGTTGCTGCTACGCATACACTGTCAGAAAAATATATGTTTCTGGTACGCGCAAAATTGTAGCTTTTCTGCTTGGCTGACCCGTAGAGAGAAATTTTGCAAAATTTAAAAAAAAATTTTACAAGCGCTTCAAATATTTTACGTCAACTTATACAACGGGATCTCGATCGCCTTGGTAAATAACGTGAAAATGTAACTTTTTCTGAAACAAATATACACGGCCGTGCGCGCGAAAGTAGTGCTGGCGTCTTGAAATAAAACGAGTTGGCTTTCTGTGCCGTAAAATACCTACGACCTCACTGTAGAACCACACGAAAGGTAATAGAACCTGGAAAGGCAAGTAAAGCCGATAAAATCGTAAGGATCTTATAGGATCGCTAGGAAAGTATTACCAACTGTAAAACCACAGTAAAACACGAAACCATACTCGAATAGGTTACAAACAAAGAGATCGATATAAAATTCTGACACGTACCTCTACCGGCGAATCCTCGTACTACGATAACTTCTTATCATTATACTATCATATAATAATTTTCCCCGAAAAAAAAAAATAATAATAAAATCACAATCAACCAGATGCGTGACCTAAAGAAAATGGCTAATTGGAAAATTCTTGTCCTATACGCGAAGGATGAGTTAATCAAGCAGTAGTCAAATTAAGCGATGACACCGATTATAAAAAAATTCCGCTTCCTTACGCCAATGAATTTCCACGTCGTTTCCAAAAAAAAAAAATGGATGATCTTACCCAAAAATCGTATCACCTTGCTTGATAACGCGTAATAAAGGTATGAGAGAAAAAAAGCAGCTTCCTCTTAACTTTTGGCTCGACACGTGACCTCCTTTGCAGACTTATCATACAAATAGAAACCACAGCCTCGCAGGACCAGGGATCCGATAAAGGATCCTTAGGTAGCTGGGATTTGAAACCTCGCCATAACCTTTCGTAAATGGAAGTGTAAATCCCATGTGGACCATGGGGAAACTCGAAGTCACGATTTTTCTTATTCTCCTGCGCTCCCTACTTCGTGAGTACGTTTTTACGAATGATCCTTCCGAAAAGGGTCCTGGGCTCCTTGCCGGTTACGACAAAAGGTCCAGCATCTTATGGGACACGATTTTTACGTTGACGACTATTCAACCCGGTATAAGCCTTCTCGCAATCAGTTGGTCGGCTACGTAACATCCTCGAATGAGAGATGCACGTGGAAGATGCTGTGAAAATTCTGGGTTCATTCATAAAACTCGTATATACAACCCTGGACCAAAATATCATAATTTTTTGAAAAGAAAAAAAAACTGCTTTCGTAGTCAAGATTAGAATTGATATTAAAAATGAAAATTGTACAAAATACCTCGATATCAAAATATACAAAAAAAGTCAAGTCAACTATCCAAAATGGCATTATACCCCAGGTCCCTGACTCCGTCACCTCAGTTTCGCGTCTACACCAGGTCCTTCAATTGTTCCTGGATCCCATTTGAAGTGACGATAACCTACCATGGTAATGCCCCAGTAACCATCAACCGGAAGTCCCTACTAGGCGGGAGTTGGAGTTTTGTCTCCCGCGAAATTAACAGGTGCATTTGCTTGGTGCGCCCATTATCGTTCCAAGTTGTTGGAACAATTTAGCGCACTGGAATGGCAGAGTGAGCGGAGATGACGGGTGGAGGAGTAGGCGCGTTTAGCAAGTGCACAGGAAGAGCAAGGGTAAGTAGTTGGTACGTGTATCTGGTGTGCAGATGGCGTTAGCGTCTAGAACGAGAAGTCGAAGTAGAGGAACGTTGATGACGACAGAGAGGCTGACGGTCCAAGGCCGAAAGAGGAGAGGCGAAGAAGAAGGAAAGAGGAGAGGAAAAGGGACGAGAAGAGTAAGAGGCACAAAGCGCGATAGTAATTTACATGGAAGCCGACAACGCAGCCGGCGTCGGCGTCGACGTCCCGAGCGAGTCGAACCAGACGCATTTCGCATCTGGTAGCCCTGCGAGCTCGCAGTACTGCCAACCTCCACGTAGGCCAACAGTGCTCGCTGCCTGAAATTACTTCGGCATATCTCAGGGTTTATTAGTTTCCATAGTTTCGAGATGAAGGCTCTCTCTCTCCTCCTAACCGTTCACGTTCCATCAGCTCGGTGAACTTTATGAAGAGAACGAGAAGAGAAACCGACGGAAAGTAGTTTAATATTCTACGTAGACGCCCAAAGCGTCGCCGTCCACGAGTCGACTTCAATTCCGATTGAATTCTCAGTCGCGATCAGAGCTCGATCGGGATCGATTATCGATTCGCCTCACGGATACCCATTATTATTACATGGGCTGGGATCGTAATAATGGTGACCGAGCCAAAGAATTGTTTTCGGATATAACGATACGATAGATCTATACCGTGTTATCGAAAACTTCCAAAATTTTTCCATACGGCCCTACGATCGCGATTCGATAAGAAAAGTATGGTGTACGATAAAAAAAATTTCATATCCAAGATCCTACGACAATGCTGATTCATACGAGGTACCTCGTATGACCCATTGACGAGCTTACTCATAACTCGTTCAGATTATCCTGTACAAAGCGGAGACACGAGACTTTGACATGGAGAGCGGAGTATCGCGCGGCCGTAATGAAATTCCAGCGTGCGGGTTATAAAAGGATCTTTTTCCACGGCGAGCAATAGGTTCGAGGAAAGCCAGGGGCGTCCGTGCCCGATCTTATATCGGGCTGTAATATTTTACGGGATACGCGACTATCAAAGGGGGTTCCGAGATGCGCGTTTGTCCGCGGTGGCGCTGCTATCGCTGCGGTACCGGGTAGACATTCGCTCCGGTCCAATATCCATACAATTGTAAACCGAGATGTTTATGTATATTTCATAGACACCTTTCCGCTATACTCCGCCACTGCTACCAACCTAACCAACCATTTTACCCCACGGACCACAGCTGCCAGTGGGTATAACGTATACCTTCAGCGTAAAAGTCTCGAGGCTTAAACGTCGCGCTGGCGAATCTTGCTGAAAGGAAGTTTAAAGCTTTTGAAATTTTTCAAACGCAAGGCGCGCGCGAATGAGAGCGACGCGACGACGAGGAAACGTCTGGTAGTTGTGTATGGGCATTGTGGCTGGTTTATATATAACGGGCTGGCTATCTGACTACTGTTATTTAACGCTAGGGACGAGAACTTTAGAATTTGCCGTATCGGAGAGAAGACATGGACTATACGGTGGAATCGAGCAACCGATCGCGATAAGAAACGATTCGCAGTGTGTCGCTCGAATGAAAACGTTAAATCGATACGTTGCGAATATTCGCGATGCAGTCGATAAGACGCGTTAGAACATTTGCGTGAAGCGTATGTGTGTGTGTGTGTATATATATATATATATATATATATATATAGATGTCTTACAAATGTTATCTCCGATACCTCCATACACTTTACCTAATACAAGTGTGTTAGGGAGAAATCGATAACGTCAAATTTTTTTATTTTCCCACCTCTTGGTATTAGCAAGAGACTGTGTATATATATATTTTTTGATAAGGGAGTATAATCAGATGCAGATACAAATTCACAATGTTACGATTACTCTCAGGTATTAAGGTAAAACAAGTACATTTTAATGATCCCTTGATAATTTAACTCATTAAAGCGTTAGTCATTAGCGCTTTTAACGAGTCTAAGAATCGCTGGCGAAAAGTTACGTTAAAGCTCGACAGAGTGTTCTCGTCCTCGACGATAGCTATGGAAAAGCACTTTGCCGGAGCATCAAACGTAATACCACAAAAATCCCTATAGCATATATTCGTATAGGGAATTTTGATATTTCGTTATACAACGTATATGGGGCTCAGTCGCGGTTATATTTATCAACGCGGCTAACTTCAGTCGGTTAGGATGCTTTCGAATAAACCTATAAATTTTATTGTACACACATAGAGAGAGGGAGAGAGAGCGGGAGAGACCAACCATATAAAGGATCTTCTCAGTAGATCCAAGAGAAATTCCCTAGGGTCTAGGAAAACGTATCATCCCCGCTCGCAGCGGCACCTCCAGCACGGATTAGCAATTAGGGCTAGTTAATTGCATCGCGATTGCAATTTGACAGTCTTCTACTGAACGGTGTTGCCACATATACCTAGCTACCCCTTAGCACCACATAATACCCCGAACCACCCTTAAGAGATCGGACGAAACATAATCGGGAACGGAGGGCAAAGCGAACGGAAGTAACCATTCCTGAGCATAATTATTGTTATAATTTAGGAATTGGTAACACCACCCCCTACCCTCCCACTACCCCTCGAAACTACCCTTCACCGATATATATCTAGTATCGTCTGTATTGTTACTATATGGATGATACGAAATTCCTCTTGGACCCTTAACCATCCTCCCTCGCGCTGCCACTATTCCTCATCCCTATTTCTCATGTAATTACCTGAACAAATATAATCAGTGCACATCTCTCACGAACCCTTGTATCTGCTGTGCCACGTTCAATCCGTTCAATTCCCAAGTCAAATTAAGCAAATAAATAGAGACGGGGTGGGAATGAATGGGGGGAGGGGGGATTGTCGTATCAACGCATATAACCTATATATCCACTTTCAATCTTCCGAAGCTGTACGACTTTGTTCTTTCATCTTTCCTCTCTTCGCCACATCTTTATTTTGTCCCACCCTCCTTACCCTCTCCATTTCCCCCTCACTCCACCTCACCCACACCCACTCCCACCCACTACTCCGCTCCCTCTCTCACACTCCCACTCTCTCTTTGCTATCGGTTAAAGGGCCTGCAGCCCGTCATCAGATAACCAACTCACTCACTCACTCACTCTCTCACTCTCCCTATCCCTCCCTATGCCTCCCTATGCCTCCCTATCCTTCCCTACCTCTCCCTATCCTTCCGTATACATCCCTATCTCTCCCTATTCTTCCCTATCCATCCCTATTCTTCCCTATCCATCCCTATTCTTCCCTATTCATCCCTCTCTCTCTCCCTCCCACCCTATCTCTAACACTCCCTCCCTCTCTCACACTCTCACTCTCTCTCCCTCTCTCTCTTTGCTATCGCTTAAAGGGCCTGTAGTCCGTCATCGAATAACCAACTCACTCACTCACTCACTCTCTCTCTCTCTCCCTCCCCCCCACCCTATCCCTCCCTATCTCTCCCTATCCTTCCCTATACATCCCTATCTCTCCCTATTCTTCCCTATTCTTCCCTATTCATCCCTCTCTCTCTCTCTCTCCCTCCCACCCTATCTCTAACACTCCCTCCCTCTCTCACACTCTCCCTCTCTCTCTTTGCCTTCGGTTAAAGGGCCTGTAGCCCGTCATCGAATAACCAACTCACTCACTCACTCACTCTCTCCCCCTCTCTCCCTATCCCCCACCTTCTCTCTCTTTTTCTCTCTTCGTCTCCTTCATAGTTTGTCCTCCTATCTCGCCGTTGAAGCAAGTCCGTATCTGATTATAAGCTCGTGTGCCAATGAGGGCACAAGAGAAGGTTGCAAATTAGACAGAGACAGATAGATAGATAGATAGATAGAGAGAGAGAGAGAGAGAGAGAGAGAGAGAGAGAGAGAGAGGCAAAGTCAGGAGACTTACCCTTTGTCAATATGGATACCTTCGTAAATATTCCAAGCACCTATTTTCGAGCAGAGATAAGTTCAGGCAAGATAACGTCCCTTATATATTATTAACTAGTCACGTCACTTAAAACGTTAATTTAAGGAATGAACCAGCTCGACGTGAATTCTCGATTGCTTGGCGGATACTCGCCCTAGTTATCATTATAGAAAATTATTATTCTCTCAGTGTCACACAAACATTGAATTTATTATTTACGCCGCTGTCCGTCTCGTGAACGGCAGTATCCAATTGTGATACAACACTGATAAGACCTATCAGGCCTCGCATTTCAGGCATACAGAGGCAAACTAAGGGTCTTCTTTATACGACAGCAATATTGTGCGGGCGAATCAACGTTCTCGGAGAAGCAATGTTAGTTATATACATTGCTCCTTTAGCCACGTGCACGTTACATAAAATTGCTTGGTATAGTCCGAACAGAAGTTTTTCCCGTATGCATTGCAATACCGGCCACGTGGGCTAACCCTCGGCAAATACGATATTGCTTCGCAAATTCTTTTCTCATTTCCGGCCAAAGGGATATACAATATGGTACGGGGAGGGGGCCCAACATCTTTTATTGCGCATAAGCTCGGCCACATCTTGCGAATATGCCAGCCCTTATAAAATGTCAATGTTTACCACGTGGATACCCCCCCCCCCCCACCCCCCAGACCCACTCCCCGCTCTTCCTTCATCCTGACCTCATACGTATGGCGGGAGACGGCAAATTTTGCCAAGTATTGTTTGAATTGGATGTGGGTTGAAGGGAGGGGGAAAAAAAAATAAAGAAAATAAAAATGACTTCGGACGTACAATATCGACCACGCGCAAATACGTATTTTGCAATAGACCATGTTATAGAGTCGCTCTTCTTCGTTGAACCGAAACTGTACGAGATCAACGGGAAAAAAAGAAATGTGCATCATGTTTTTTACATTGTGGTAACGATGTAACGCACATACGTCACTGCGTACATTGATCCTATAACGGGTGTCCGGTATTTAGGAGTTTTAACGAGAAAAACCAAACGGTGCTGTTAAAATATCAAAATTTGCAGAATGATTACAGCCGACGTACTGGCTTTTGCATGTGACAGGTTATTTGGAAACATTTTTAATCAAGAATTTTCCGTATTCGCGTAAATTTTTTCGCGAAATGCAGCGGCAGGCATAAATGAGATACCTGAAATTCGTAAGAATGTCTATTTAATTAACGACTGCTCGAGGTATCGCGATATAACGGGTGGGTAGGACGACTCGATGAATTTTGAAAAAATTCTATAGAATTTTGTACGGGCTTGATCTTTTGTTACCTGCTTTCAGGATAATACTAGTTCTTTGTATTTTTGTCAAAAACAATGAGTAAATAAAGCTGCTTATTTTTTTTCGTTTTAACAAAAAAAATTTTCGACACTATGAATAAAATTAGATTTTCAATTGCGGCAGTCATGACCCAATTTGAAAATTATGCTTAATTAGACTCCTCGCGTCCCTTGTCGACGAATAATTATGCATTTTCGCATTATGCTCGGGACTTCGAAA
The DNA here is from genome assembly GCA_030142595.1 of Trachelus iudaicus. Classification (NCBI taxonomy): domain Eukaryota; kingdom Metazoa; phylum Arthropoda; class Insecta; order Hymenoptera; family Cephidae; genus Trachelus; species Trachelus iudaicus. Next base: position 3,008,830 of record JARQTH010000297.1, on the reverse strand, counting down.
CATTCGTTATCACGAGCTCATAATGAGTACGCGTTTCCTTGAAAGTGCCTTTTTTTTGGATTATCTCCGGTAACACTAATTTTCATGATAACATTCACGATAGAGTGAAATTTGAAAGAAAAAAAAAAGCGCTGAGTGCCTTATCCTGATGCAAATATTACGATATCACGCGTGCCAAATACTCATCAGCAAATTAACATCGAACGCAGCATTTCCTGGTATAAAATTCAAGCAGTAAAATTTATCACGTCCAAGACAACCACGTTAAGTCATGTAAAATCCTCCCGAAAGAGACACCCTTTGTTTCACACAAGGAACAAATTAAGGAAGCATCTTCTTCCGTCATGCCGTACTATCCTGTTCTCGTTAGAATAATTAGAACGGAATGCCCTACAGGGATAAGACTTTTCCCGACCTATATATGTATATACAATACAGTACTTAGGAACAAGACATACAGAAGAACCACTGCACGAAGAAATTCTACAAGTACAGTACAGTACAGAAATTATACAAAGGCACTGTAAATTTCCGCGAGCATCGCGAGCTTATCAGTAATTATTAATAATCCGCCAAAAAGAAATTGCACCAAAAATTCCAACCCCCTTTCGCCACCCCCCTTGTATATTCTGCTTATACTTACTCTGTCCGCCATTAAGGTCGTCTCAAAACGAGATTATACCACTGTTAAAAATTTTGAGGTCTTCCCTGAAAGCTTCCCGTTCACCTTTCACCTTTGTGCAAAAGCTCACCGAATAAAAAGCACTCGGTAACAAACATTCCCAGAGACGCCTCTACTTTACGCCCGAATGACTCCGCCGCGACGATACGCCCGACGTCACGGCGGCACGATGATAATTATTAGACGATAAATTATACAAGGTGACTCGTAGATAAAATTCATATTAATTTTCACCTTGTATTCGCGTTAAAGTCTCATAAGGATATTTCCCTACGTCGCGCATGACTTCTCCTATCCATTGACTGTCTTAATGAGTAATTCGATTCAATGTGAAAAATTAATTGCGCTCTACCTTACCGACGCGAGCTGTCATCGCGAAAATACGTTTCGCGATTTAAAATGAAATCCCAAGCGTCGAACGTACTATTCGCGATAATTAGCTGTCAGAATTGAAATTTCAAATTTGCCGTGGTGGACTATTCGAATGTGCATTAATCGACTTTTCAAATTCCAATCTAGTATTTCCGGTTTACACTGATCGATATCGTACGACCACCTTGTCTCGTCTCAGTGTCAGCTTGATGATTCCTGACGTCAGGCTGAGATTCCCTGATATGTTAATGAGATGGCGTTACCCTGTTATTAGCTACAGTCTCTTCGTTCAGCGGTTGAATGATGCAAGGGAGTCTCGGCAGGTAATTACTCCACGGTTGTACTATGGGCGTTTCGATGTGCATCGCACTTTGTTACCGACTGCGTCGGTTCGACAGAGTCAATGGAGAGTAAAGGAGAAACGAAAGGGGAAAAATTTTTTTTATAAAAAACTGAAAAATGAAAAAAAAAAGGATCAACAATCTTTATACCTCTCTCTCTGTCCGTCCGTCTATTCCCTAATCGACGTGCTTTTATTTTACGCCCTCTTACGTCGCTGACCGCAGCGACAGTTGCCAGACGTGCGTTTGTCATTTGTCACGCAATTATTCACTCGGCGAATTCCCTTTGATCTTCCTTTCCCTTTAGACCCTAGGGATTTCGTTCGCTCGAGCCCTATCCTTGGGCGCACCCGCACGCAGCGAAATCGACGTTAACTCGAACTGTAAATTAAAATGAATTTTAATCACGGCAATAATTCTTTTCAAAAATTGATTTTATTTAAATTTCGATTTTTTCACGTCTGTCTCTGTATCTATGTTACCTTATCAGATTATACCTTGCATAATACTTTATGTACATCTTATAATTGGTACGTGAATAATTAGCCAGCCTCGTACCTCGTGCAATAATTAGTATACAAACATTCGTAGCGTTAAAGAGACTAATTAACGTTCTTATCGATATAACCGGTCTTGGAAGTTCGCCCGGATGAATCATAATTCCTGGCATTGATAGTCGAACGGAAATTAATTAGCCATCTTACAACACAGCAGCCGAGAATCTCGAGACTTATCCCCGTTACGAGGAAGTCGCGGGAACAAATGTTTCCGAAAATTCAGAGAGTCTCTCGGAAATTCTTACGGGATGATTAATAGCCCCCTGTCTCTTGTTCGAGGGTAGGTAATTTGTCCCTGGACCAATTTCAAGGCCGTCAAAGTACTTAGGCGTTCAGTGCCACGAGTCGGGAATTCGTTAATTTATGGAAATTCGATTTTTTTTATGTTTGTTAAATTATTACGCATAAAAAGAAAGACACCCGTTATTAATTTTTTCTTTTACATTGTTCAACAGTCACGAGCATCTACATCGATCCTGACGCAATTCGTACGAAAACGCGTGTCCCTACCATACCCGACTACTCTTTCTTCCATACGTTTCTTACACGCGTACAAGTCGGTACCGTCTGCATCTGTCTGCGTCACGAGGTGACGAAGATTCAGTTGTCGTGACTAACGAGGAGAAAAATGCATCGACTCGAGGCAAACCGTAAAGATAAAAAGCGAGTGGAGTCAAAACGCTGATCCATCATACTGACACCACTCTATCGCTTCCAGTCGAATACCCTGAAGACGTATCAACGGCGCCCTATAGTAGAACCATACTAATAAGTATTTCCCAAGTATACTCCACGTGGCCCCGTACAGCCATATTCACGTGACATTCGTCTTCGTCGAACCGGGAGTAAATTCTATCTCGAGTGGTCCATTTGGCCCCGGCGCAGAATCAATGAGTAACATCCAAAGCAACGTAGGCATAGATTTCAAAAAAAAAAAAAAATGATCACGTGACATACAAAAAAATTTTCTCCACTTACCCACCCAGACGCGAAGTAATTAAAAATAAAATAAATAATTAAACGTCCCGATTCATCGCTACAATGATATTACGAATGATACCGGGTGAAAAAAAAGCGACAAATTTTGACATTCAAAAAATTTACATTCCAACGGGTCGTTCAACTCGATAATTATGACCGGGGAGGCACTTAAGTGTTGGAGGAGTTGATTGTAGGAGAAAAAAAAAATTGCACGAGGCAACGGTGGAGGGGTTGGAGGGACGCGGGTTAGGATGGAATGCGTCGATGCGTCGGGACGCTCAAGGTGGTAGGGGTCCGATGGAAAAATAATATCTAATCAAGGCCATTTACAGGTGCCTAATGGCCTCCAGGAGTTGGAACGTAATTTACAAGGGGCAGAGCAGTGACTGGCAGACCTGAGATACACAAACCCTCGGGTTTTTCGTGGTCGCTCCTTGTGCACTCGATGAACGAAGACCGAGCACGCTGTACGCTCGTAAAATAATTTATAGCGCGGATTGTATCTCACACCTAGAGTGCCAGGGCGGCGCACTTCCGAAATGTCTCGGCAATTACTCACGGGTATGTCAGTACTAAGGTTTAGGCGTTTCTTTATTTATTTCACTCTGTATAGGTACAAAGTCGATTTACTTCGAACCGAGTATACCTGCCCCTACGTAAGCTTAACCCAGGAGGATCCAGCGACTCGACGCTGTACAGTAACATTCGCTACGGTGCGTTTCAATTATTTGTTCAATATACTTTTTATTCTGAAATCTTGCGTGTCTCAGACTGCGCCTAAAATCGTGCTTTGGGTTTGAATTACGTACGAGGACTTTTCGCTAGGATAAATGTCACTTCAAATTTTACCGCTACCCGTGCAATTCCCGTCGCTCGAAGCTTCTAGAACTTTTTCTCCCTATCTCCTGGGACATCGGTAGCCAAGAGACCTCGGTTCCGGATATCGGGTATACCGCCAACGAATCCATGTCTTTAAACAGTGAATGAAGTCCCGACTTTTCAGCTCGTTAAATGCACGAGCTAGGCTCACGAGTACCGGGGGGTTCACCCTGAATAGAAGAGAAACGTCCTGTAGGTCCCGTTAAAGCCCGGCGGAGCGTTTACTCGAGATACAGAGAGAAGGAGATCCTAGCTGTAAGTAAATCTGGAGATTTAACGTGATGACGTCAGAGGTGCGCTTCTGCAGCCTCCATACGTACATACGCTGACAGAGCGCGGTGCGCGAGATACCAGAGATAAAAGAAATTACCAAAACTGTTAATCGAGTCGATTAAAATAAAATCAACGTGCCACAATAATTAAACGTGACAATTGTTAATTGTTATCTGTTTCCACAATGTCACTGCGAGTATTTGCCAATCGTAGATTTTGTTACCGTTGAAAAACAAAAAAAATTTTACTTCGAAGATGACTCTTTGCGAGAAAAAAAATTAATTTCATAATTTCATCTTTAATCTTTCCTACCACCCCCATTCACCCTCCTGTCTTTTTGGTTACTTATCATTTCTTGTCTTCCTTCGTTACTCCGAAAATGTAATGTAATATAGGAAGTAGCGCGAGACGAGTGGCGGATTGGATGCTGCGGAGTGGTGGTAGTGGCGAGGGAGGGGAAGTGAAAGGGGAAGGAGGGGGTGCCCACGCCGAGGAAGTAGGAAACGAAAAACGGTACGGGCAGAAAAAGATTGAAAAAAAAAGATAAAGAAGCGACGGAAAGGGATCGACGCCACCACCCCACCCCACTCCCCCATCCCCACCCAACCCACTACCCGGTAGTCTGCTTCTTAAATTTATTTTAATGCTCCTATTCCCCATGGGAGGACAATAAAAAGCCATGGAGTCGGTAACATTTGCCAGACGCACGAGTACCGTATCGTCATAACCACATAGAGTCTGTTTATGGTTTCAGTGTCGTTTGTTATCCGACGCCTAAATGCCAATTGAAAGTAGGAGCAACGACTTTGGTGATAATCATTTGATATCGTGAAGCGTGTTTCGATAATGTATATAAATTAAAAAAAAAGTTACCCGACAGCAAATTTATCACCGGTCTCTGGTAGAAACATCTCTTGAACCATGACGTCATATACTTTAATCGATTATTTTTTTACGTCAAAAATCATCGGAGCGAAAAGTCACATTCGAAGATGCATCAAACGTGACATCGATCGCCTAGCTTAATTCGTAACCACCTGTTTTCCTTAATACACGATAAATATTTTCATAGCGCGTAACTGACCTATCCCCGTTGTTACGTAAGAAGGTGAAATAAAAATTTATCTATTCGATACGTAAGGATTTATCGTGGGAATCACGTGCTTGTCCATAGTGCCTATGACGCAAGAGTACGTTAAACAAATAATTAGCAATTTAATCAAGCATGCGATATACTGATAATAAACTATAACACAGACGATGTGACCGTATTATATCATTATAATGTCGTGAGACTGAAAGCAGCATCGAATTTGTAAAATTATCATAACAACAGTAAGGCCTATGTTTGACTGTTATCGTATCACGACACAGAGCGATAAGAATATCAGGATATTTAAATGCATGATAAATCATAATCGATACGTGATTAATATAATATCGATGGATCGAATTTATCGAGGTGGGCGTATTTTTTCTTTTTTTTAATCAAAATCATCATTTCACCCAATTGCCCTATCACTGTAACCATCACTCGTACTGCCAGCGTGCAGGATGATCAGTGGTACAGGAACAGATGACGTTTCCCAATTGGTCGTTAGCACGTTACAAGGAGATACGAGACACCCGTGATGCCTCCGCGTCACACGTGACACGACACACGTGGATCCGAAATGCACGGGTAACTCGAATTACCCAGTGTTGACGTCGTGGCCTATTATTTTTTTTAGAATTCACATTCGAGATATCATTGGATCTCGACAGTTCGTTATCTCTGGTCCATGGAGATGGTGTATTCTTAATTAGTATTTATTATCATTATTATCAACGCGGGAACACGTGAAATTTTGTTTACCTATATATATAGTACTAAAGTTCTAGGATAAAAATATAACGAAGTGACTCGAAATTTATTTTGAGAAATAAAATATCAACGATCGATAAATTTTTGATTATATAGCCTAACCGACTGCGTCTTTCAGGCAATGCAAATAAATGACGATAAATTTAATCGATAGCCAAAAAAGATTTTACTATATCGTAGTGCAGGAAGTAATGGACGCTTTCGGATAGCCAGGACTGTTCCCAAGGACCAAGAGCGACTGATGGACACGAGGGAATGGGATAAGAAAAAATCCGGCTTATCAGTCAATTGAATTCCACGGGATAAGAAGAAACGTGCGTTAACTTTACAGTGTAGAGCAGCTGGCGTTCATAAGCGATATCAGGTGCTTTTCAAGGGATTTTTACACGCGCAAGTAGTAAATGGTCGGATTGAGCCAGACTGCGTTTAAATTTACATAGCCAGAGGGAAATCCAAGCGTCGCCGTCCCGGTCGTTACGTTACGTCCCAATCGCACTGGTTTCCGCATTGTGTCGCATCGAATAAATAAGAAGCAACGGCCGGCATTTCTTTTAATTCTTTCTCTAAGAGATGCGGAAATGGCTTCAACGACTTTTGCCAAATATCATATTCAGTTTACCCGGGGCAAAGTTATCGCGGAGTGACTATACCCACCGAACCTGAAGCGATAAGCGCTTTGAACAGCAAGAGCTGACACGTGAGAAACATTTTTTCTCAAAAAATATAATCTAAAATAAAAGTTAGGCTGCCTGTTTTCAAAATTCTTACAAGACCCGTAGGTTGCTGCTAAAAAAAATCCGGTAAAATTATCAATGATCAAATTCAAAATGGCATTGGACTACGATCGATTCCCTAGTCAATTTTACGCTCGAGCGATCTCACCTTTTTTTATTTCCTTCATCACCGTGCAAGATTGAACTAGATAATTACGAAGGTATCGAAGGCCTAATTGCATATAGATTACATGAAATCTTTTTTTCCCCCCATCCATCGAGAATAACTTAAGGCCAACGACGGGAGTAAAACTCCCGAGAGATGAGCCTCTACGAAGATAACCTTATCGGACAAGATTAAATACCCAAACAACCTAGAATAATCTTAAATAAAAAATCTGCACTAAAACAACAACCTCCCGAAAAAATCCATAAATCGATCCCGGGTAAAGAAAAAACAAAAATATAGATCAAATACCAAAATTTCGTTTGCCACGAACTATCATCCCGGTCCATCCTACGTCCCGAAGTCGATTGTCCCAAGGGACCAGGCTGGCGTCCGGTTCATTTGGATTCAGCTCGTATACGACGAGGCCACGGAAAATGGAGACGCGTCGCAAAGCCAGCGCGCATGCGCAAACGATTTTCGGCATTTCGTAACGAGCCATTGTTTCTCGGATTGCACGGGGAATTGGAATTGTTTTGACAACATATTTCCTCGGGGCTAACATTTGGGGTGGTGGTGAAGAGATAGGTTGTTGGCGAGGGCGAGGAGAAGGGAGGGAGGAGGGAAGAGGAGGACAGGAGGTACTGAATATTTAAAACGCAAATAGCTGCCGGTTGCGGGACTACCGGTAGTAGGTAGAGAAGTGCGAGGAGGGGAAATAGGGGCGGGAGGGGGTAGTAGAAGGAGGGGATCGGGGACAAAACCCAGAACCAGGACGAGAATAAAGAGGAGCGAAGGACGTGAAACCAGGAGAGACCAGAGGGGCGGGTGGCTCCCCCACCCCCTTCCCCCCTCGCCGTTGGATGAAGTTGGCGCGATTCCCGGCGACCCCCGTTTATAGCCAGCCCTGCCGTGTAATTTACATATGTTTGCTTGTAACATATATCAGGTTCTCTGCATGGCCGATGTCCATGGACACTGGACCCCAGGCTCCCTGGCGTCCGCGCTGGCTGATCTCATAAATATTTTGTAATCGGCCACCATCCGCGATTTTCACTCTCTCGCGTAAAAAAAAAAAATCCCCACCATATCCCGAATCCGGCGCGCATCCCCGCGCAACCCCTTTACGTTGGTACCACCCGTTATATACCCACACACGCTCAACGTCCACACCCGACGGTCACTGGTGAAAAGCTGGTGGGCGAGATACACTATTAACGTACCAGCGAGAATCCCGTTACGCTCTGTATTAATACACTCGTGAAGGCGAGAGGACGTCTCGCGGAGTAACGACCGTGTGCAGAATCCCGGTGAAAGTATCCCGATGAGAATTTACTTCCCTTTAGCCAAGCAGATATATTAATTATCGCGAAATAAAAATTTGCGATATTATACCCACGTGGCACGTGGCAGGCTCGACGTGGTGGCTACATTTTTCGATTAGCTTCATGAAAATGGCTCGGATAAGGGTGGGGGGTTGATTTGGGTTGAAGGAAAAAAAAAACAATTTTTTTTTTCCAAAGCCCACTGTGAAAATCCCTCGTCCCTTGGTAAAAGGGGTGCTAATATTTATTTATCGTTACTCGTAATCAAATAATAACATCGCGTCTTAATGACCCCGACGTCTTGTGCTACTACCACCCCCTGTGGACGTGAATCGAAATGGAATTAAAACGCCCCTCACCCCACCCCCTTCTCGGTGGTATTCTTTTTTATATTTCATCTCGCCAAGCCATTCCGTCCGAAAAACGTTATTCTGGTTATCGTCCAGGCAGTCGCGAGTGCGTTGCACTCTCGACGGGGGTCTGGTGCGTGTCAGGCATTATCTTTATTGGCTTATGAGGCGTATATTAATAAGAGGCGTCGGGATGCCTGCGCTTGGAGGGGTGGTTGCAAGCGGCACCCAGCTTGCCATGTGGAGAGCAAGTTGAGCTGAAAGCTCAAAGGGAATGGCGTTAGGGTCAAAAAGTGGGTGGCGGGGGGTGTGGGGAAGTGGAAAGGGCACGAGACTTGCCAAAACCAGATGGCCACCCTCCCCTCTCCTCCGCCGGGCCTTTTGTCTTTTTCCAATGCCACCGTCGCGTTACCGCTTCGGTTACTTCATTAATCACAATTTAAGCACGTCGAGTACCTCCGTAGGGGCTCACGTATTAAATAACGGATACCAGCTACTCCGTAACGTCGCCAGCTTGAAAGCTTCAAAATTCCCTAGTATATCAAGCATAGTCGGTCCCCTTACCCTCTTGCCGGATCTATCACGGGCTTAATTAATTTCGACGTGAAATTGTTATAGGGACTCGGGGAAGATCAAAAATATTTTTAAAAATTTCGATATACAAGTGAAGAAAATTTTTTACGATTTACAAGATATCGTATATACCCACGCAGGTATACCAACCCCCAAAGTGGTGTAACTCAAGCCTGTACGTATATAGGGATTCTTTGGGGTTAAATGTATACGAATTACAGACTAAAAACTGTGTTTCGTACAAGATTCCCGCCAACCGACCAAAGTATCTGGTAACTATTTCCGATAGACCCAAGAATAAAAGTCGTATCCGACAGTCAAGGTCCGAAAAGAGCGTGTCTCGCGTAAACGAGCAGTTACGTTGTTTCACCACCGAACGGGCACTTTGCCAAATTTTACGATACGCGTTTATTCGGTAGAGAAAAAAAAAGAATCAAAGCCCCAACGCGAATTGTCAAAGTTTACGAGTGCGCGCGTAAAAAAAAAATGATAATAAACTGTGATAACTTCCCGATCGTTTGTTTCCCTTAGCATAGCGGCCACGAATCCCGCGCGGGTGCCTAAGAGAGCAGCATCCAGCTTCAGCGGCTATTGGACCATTACAAACACAGCCAGCGTAGCTACCGGCGTGACTGTTAGTTTTTCTTAGGTTTCCCAGTGGGACTCTAGGGACTTTTATTCGATCCGAAGGAAGCTGCGGTAGTCGCTAAGTTTACAAAGGTACATATACCACAGGCATATATATATATATATATCATTTACCCACACGGTCCTTCCAACGCGTTATGAAATTCCCATACGTCAGAGGAGAATACACTGGCCGTTATTGTTTCAGACATTTTCTTCTTCGTATTCCACAAGTGCGACTATACCTCATCGAGTTAAGTGTTTATCTCGAGTTTATCCCCGCGATGGTACCAGGACGCGCACTTCGATATCACGTATGTACGTAACGCACTGCGGCTTTACCATACTCGAGTTACGTTGCCAGAAAGTCGAAGGAGTCGAGTCTTGGCAAAGTGCTGTGGGCGTATTTTTCCTTTCTCAGAAACAGTATGTCTATATCGCGACAAGTTAGAAAAAAGCTCTTACAGGTGTACGCAGTACCGTTCGACAAGGCAAAAAAGACTTGGTCATCCCGTGTCACGTGTTCGATAGTAAAGTTTAATTTTACGAACGATACACTTATACGTGAGTATCCACTTTTAGAAATTGACTCTGTCGGTTGTCCGTCGAATAAGTTCGTTTACAGTACTTATAGTCCACGGCTATACGATTCTATGATATCCGATGACAGTGCTGCGTTGCATTGCGGGATCCCGTGCGACGCCATTGTTACTGACTTGGGTATTTTATTTTTATGACTTTTACTACGTACTGCTCGCTGACCTAAGTCCAGACCAGGTCAATGTATCTATACTGAGTGACACGTATTATGAATATATATATATATATATATATATATATATATATATACGCTTGTGTGACCTGGAACGTGAATCTGTGAAGGACCAGTGCGCATGCGCAATATGGCTGCGTCCATATTCTAAAGCTTCGACTGCATCCCTCTCCAAGATACTTGAAAAACGTACCCACGTGTTTCTATCGTACCTACTTATGCTTTGCCTATGATATGCAAGGTATATGAGAACACGCGCATAGAGACTCACATGCTCGACAATACGCAATATGTTCTAGACGTACGTGCAGAAATCGGCTTGGCCCCGATGCATCGTCGTGTTCTACATCGTGGCTCGTATTACGTATGGCCGATCGGGCTGCGTTCGGCTGGTTCTGGGTATTTTGATTTTCGTACAGTCGCAGTAAAAATTATTCAGTATGCCATAGGTTAACGGGGAATAGGGCTACTCTGTGCTATGGGTGTACCTTTGAAATGCATCATTGATATCTAGCATGGACTTATGGTGTATACTGGGTGTTGAAAAATTATTAAATTTTAGCATGGCTGCCTACGAGAGCTTCTAGAGCGAATAGGAAAAAGATAATTGACTCACCCCAGGATCCTCGTCTTTTTATTAATTTTCCTTGTTTTGTGTTTACAGGTCCTTTGGAAATTCTTCGACGCTTCGGCTCCTGTCGACGTATTTCTTAACGTGAACTATTTGTTTAATTGGTTATGACTTATGAATTTTATGCACGATAATGTTGGCGGACGGCTGAAGTCCAATCCGATAGATTCTTTCGTTTACCCGACAGTGCCCTCTCCCTCTCGCGTACATATCGACAAGTGCTGCCCTCCTAGCGGCAAATTTTTCAATTAAAACTTACACAGAGTGCGTCAATCATACCCTGCAACCAGGATACAGGCTGATCAGTGCTTCTCAAGGATCCTTATTCTAGTACGTTGTTGACGCTTCCTGTACTATTCATTTTGTGTCTATAATTTGCCAGGCAATACAAATATGCTATAGGGCATGCTTCTTAGGTCATATGCGCATCTTTCAAATTATAAACTACATCAAAAATTTTGAAACTGTATACGGCAGTCCCATTAGGTCTACTTGTGCCCTATGCTTTTGCTGAACGCCAAACCGCGAAACCTGTCGATATTAAATTTTTGACTCGGACAGTACGTATGACGTTGTTTCGGGACCAAAAGACAATTCGAGTATAACGCGTGGATAATTGTACTGTAATAAATAATTATTCATACAACGCTGAATGAAATTCCGACCGTAAGGTAATCTATTAATAAAAGTAAGAAATAAAGAAAATCGTAAATTCCTGAGAGTCGAGAAATTCATTTGCCGTTCGGAGCAGTGAGAATTTAGTATGCAAAATGATCATCGTAAAAGTCGCATAAACTGCGCAAGATATGTGTGGCAGAATTAAGTGTTTAATAATTGAATTTTAATTCCGTACTTACTTGGTAAATTGTCCCCATTCCTTTTTTTTTTTGATAATTGGAAAAGTTAGGAATGAGATAAAAGCATCGGGATGCGTTCAGGGTTTATCCTACTGATTATTAATCGGGCGCATGCGCTTCGGTATGTTTATACGTTGTTCACTCTACATAACTGTAAAAGCGTACAGTCGATTTTTCTGTTATTACATCATTTTCAATATGGCTTCCTTACTTGTTAACAGCATACGATACGCCCATAGTCAAGCAGTCGACTAATTATACTATACCGTGGCACGTACTACAGTATGCTATATACTATAGTACCATCTATAATATCGTATAAGGATAGTAGAAATCCCGTGCAGCAAAACTTTCATCATAAACGCTTTATCTAGATGCCTGTTGGAGCTACTCCCAGGAACCGCTTCACCGCGTGCACTACTTTCAAGATTCCCATAGGTCGACGTGCTCGCCTTGAGCTTTTTGTATTTTCTGCCCGATTTTGGAACACCACTTAACGGAAGCTTCCGAAGTGAGCGGCAACTTTCGCGTCAACTACCTTCTGGATGTTGGGCGACTCTACTTTTTCGGTGTCAGGTTGAGGTTCAAGCTTGAACTTTAAACTCGGCGCTTCCGTCACCAGGAACTTGGGCTATAGGTGTTTTATATAGGAGCTGGTACTAGGTTGAGATGGAGCTTTCTAGTTTACTTTTTATTTTTATCTCCTCGGGCCTCTCTCCTTTTGCTCTTCTCTCTGCGTCAAGTCAAACGGGATGCACTTGGGTTGCACCCGATTCGCGAATCGTTCGAATGACGGGTCTTTTTTTCTTTTTCTTTTTTTTTATTGGCTTTTTTTATCTACGAGCCAGCTCTACTTGTTATCGACGACTTATATAAGGGTCAATTTTTCAAAAAGTTTTACATGGCTGCTTTGATACCCGAAGTGAAGTTTGCAGTGTGCTTTTTTTTTTAAGGAATGTTATCAATGGCATATCTCATTCGATTTGGTTTATTTGTTTGAGGTCTATCCGGTGACGTCACTGACTTTACTCGATGCGAATATGAAATCCCGAGTATGAATTCACGATCAAACGACTCGGAAGAATTTCGCGCGAAAAGTATTTGCTGTGAATTTTTGCCAGGACGAGGTAACGCGTCAAGTGAGAAGAGTCTCTATTTTTTTTTTCAAAAAAATACCAGAAAGATCGAATCTCGTGGGAAAAGTCTCACGTGAAATTCGGGGTAAAGTACGGATTTGACTATTTTCAATTGATTGCCCATATGGGATAAGAAAAAAGCATATCGCGATATCTGTGTGCAAGTACGTGATAACGTAAAAAGATTTGTTTGCTAATAAAACAAAAAAATTAAATATAAAATGAAAAAGCCCTAAAAATAAAGGGGATTACGTATTTATTATTTTTTTTTATTAATTCCACAAATTTCCTATTCCTTCGCAAATATAATTACATAAAGTAATCGTGAGCGAATTAATAAATTGGATCATGAAAAAATTATCCTAGTCATCCCATATGGTATATATATCTACGCGGTGTGCATTTTTAGCCGCAAATTACACGAACTAAAGTAAATATCAAAATTATACCAGGACAAAGTTCCGGGTGAGGGGGCGGGGATATAACGTTATTAGCAAGTTTTAGCTTAACGACGTTACACCTGAAAGCCATTTCATTAAGTTAAACGCCACATAGCCAAGTCACGGTGAAATCTTACGACTAATTATAAATTGCCCTAATCTTTTCGCAGCCGAGTCCATGAATTTTACCAAAAATTTCCTTAAATCGTGCCGTGCATTCAGTACGAGCTTAAAATTCATATCGCGATTCTCTCATGCACGTTGCAGATATTATTTAAACCTTTCGGAAAACGTTTCTCTCCTTCGTATCGTTTAATGTGCAAAAATTTAGTCTCCTGCGAATATATATATATATATATATACATACATATCCCAGAAGCCATTTGGTTTCCGGTTACGGCTTTACGGTGGGATTTGTTAGCAATTTTTGGCCTCCTAGACGCCGTAGAGCCATCGACATAAAGTGCGTAATCTTCCAGGGTAAATGGAGGAATCAGCGACAAGTTCCTATAAAAAGGTGATACCCAGAGAGCAGTGGCTAAGGGGCGAGACGACTGAAGAAATTGGCTCCTATAAAAGCTCGTTGCCTAAAGCCCGAATCATAATAAATTCAGTGCGCTGCATCGAATCGTCCCACCTCAGTGCCGTAGGAGAAGCTCAAGTCGCCTGAGACTCTCCTTATTTTCGGAAACCACATCCGACGCCGTAGCCCGTGCTCCGTATACCCAGAGAGTAAAAAGTCAAAAAATCTCTTGCACTTGTGATTTTGCAAACAGAATATCAAATTTAAAAAAAGAGCTTACTACTGATATGTCTACCGTCATTAGGTTGACATACGCGACTTTCTGAACATTAAAACTTGTACAAATTGACTTTTCATTAATTAATTGAAGTATCTTTGAGATTATTTTTATATTAAAAAAAATTATTTTCATAAATCTCTATTACTCTTATCTCACGCATTCTTACTTTTACTGTCTCTGTGCGTGAATTTTTTGGAAATGAGGTAAATCCCAGAAACGTTATTATTAATACGGAATTTATCTCAAACACCGTCTACGCGCTGACGTACATACGTGAGTGTCTATTGAATTGGCATATACGTATACGTTATTCGGATCTGACGAAGAGACACGTGTGCCCAAGTAATCAATGAACCCTTTCACTGTATGAATGATCTAATCCGAAGCGCGGTATGTTGCTACGTATGTATGGTAGTTAGTTACGTAACAGGGTTACGCTCACAAATTACTGGTTTTCAGGCTCATTTTCATAGCGTGTATAGAAATTCACATTTACCCGCAGACCACCCCTTATGTACCCACGACGCTGCGGAATATGTAACCCTTCCTAATGTTATGCTTGATTGACATGTTAAACCTACGACTGATACTGCTCAGCCTTAGACTGAAGTTACTAATTTCAAATTAGCAAAGTCTATAGTCTATTCGCGATAAGAACGTGAGATTCAGGGAAACGTCTTTACATGGAAACTTGTAGAATCTCGTGTGAGTCAAATTTAATTCGCGAACGACGTTAATTGGGTGGTGTAAAGAAAATTTTCAAAAAACGTAATGATCGGTATCCCATTAATATTTAATTTTCGAATATTTTTATTTTTTCAAATAATACAACCGTTCTCCAATTATATTCCCACAAAATTACAAAAATTTTCCCAACCTACGTAAAAATTGATATTCGTTTATTTTCAAAAAAAAAAGAGTCAAGGTATAGTCGTTTCGAGATGGATTTGAATTACAGGGGATGAAAGTGCTAATGACCAATTTTAGTGGCTTTCTAACGTTACTCTTAGTAAGGGGCGGATATATATTAGTATGGCCTCGGGGTAGAGTTTGTCAAAACGCATTACGCATGTCAAGTAGGAAAATCAAAATTCAATCCATCTCGTCAGCCATCAAACTAAAATTTGAAATAGTCGGATAACAAGACTAAGGGTTACCAACCCCTAAGACCGTGAGTGGCGGTTAGGCAGGTACTTGCATTAAACGAAAGTGGGTAAACCCGGTACCCCGTGATGCGACACCTAATTTATTCTATCTGGGGATCTTTAGGGATCGTTGACCCTCCTGTTACCCGCAGGCAGGCAAGTTAAAAAAAAAAGAAGGTCATAAAAAAATGTCTTTGCACTACGAGCTTGGCTGGTTACATTTTCTACCCGACGTTTCACACCTCCCCTCTGTTTCCTTGGATATACCTAACCCCCTACACCCCCACCCTCTCTTGCACCCCTAGTCGTACGCTGGCTGCGCAGCAGCCACGTTAAAAAATATTTTGTTACCCTGATCCTTCGGATTTTCTGAAGGGTAAATATAAAGTCAGGGTGCGTTGCAGCTCTGCAAGGGCGGCGTCCACGATCAATTCCAATTATCCTGTCAATTTACAGGTCGTTACATAAATATCAGTGTAGGTGGAAAGAAATTTTTTTTTTTTCAAAAATAACATCGTTATTCCGAAGCATCCTTAATGCCTAAAGTTTTTTAGTTCACTCGCCCTCGTTGTAAAGTCAAAAAAAACGTTTATAAAGAAAGAAAAGAACGAATTCTTTATTTATCCTTACGCAATGTCATTTTTGAGAAATAATTATTAATACAATCTACGGTGATTAGGGTCTAATCTACAAACGTAATAAAATTACGTAATCAGTGCATCTGTTTCAAAAATTAATTTTTCGATTATCAACTACCGTAAACGTATAGTACACATTTTATATGCGGAAATCTGATACGATGATAAGTTATTAAAACAATTAATTATCAGCGATTAATCGGACGCTTGCAGGCTGCCGCGAGCGAATCATAACAATTAATAAAATCCAATCGATACACGCTCTCAATTAAAACGAATGTACGTCAGTGCGCTCGTAAGTTGGCACTGATTGTAAATAATTTTATCAGACTGTACTCAGTATAAAAAAATATAAATCAGTCGTGCTATTTTTTCGCCAAAAAAATAATTGCAAAATTAAGTTTATTTCGCATCGCCTGGATCAAAGTAGGCTGGTATCAAGAACGTCATACGGCAACCAGTTATCTTCGTAAAATGAACTAGAAAGTAATCGAAACATATCGACCGACTTGATAATTTTCTTGTCATTTCGAGAAAAAAAAAGCTTGAGACAAAAAAATATTTAATTAAGTAACAGCAACGTGACAGAGTAAAAAAAGATACATCGGATACATTTCTACTACAGATAAGTGGTGCCCCTACCGGTAAAATTTTCGTGAAAAACCGCGAATTTGCGCGACATGCGACAAACCGCCACGTGTCAATATTCCTTTAACAACGTGCAGTTATAATAAACGAATAAAAAGGAAAAGCGTATATAGCGCGGCGATAAAGTCATAGGCAAAAAAACAACAGGGACATATAAACGATTCCCGATGATTGAAAACAGTCGGTTTCATTCGAATGGCTTATAAATATTTTCGCGAGTAAAAGGAGTAGAACAAAAAAAAATAACCAAAGTGATACCACAATCCGGTACTCAACGAAACAGCGATTCATGCAAATCATTCATCCGCATTGCAGGCCCACCCCTAAAACTAGCGAAAGTAATGAAAATATCTGCCGTCCTCAAAAAAAAAAAAAAAAAAAACAATTTGCCAAACGTTACGGACGATGATCGGCAAACGTTCAAAATAGTATTTCGACATCAAAAAACATTTTCAATAATTCCACGCGAATATCCAGTCTTGAGCAAACTAAAAAGCCCCATTAAATAGAATGCAAAAATATTTTTAAAAAATCCCACCCACCGATACGATATTTTCTCACAGTATAGTCTCTTCTCGTTAACCGCGCTATACGCCAGCACCCGTAACTGTACTTATCAGGAATCAGAAACACGTAACAATTGTCGCGCTCTGACGCCTTTATCGCTTTGCGTTACGGTGGACTTGCATTAGCGCGATGCCCTTGCCTGTACCTCTTTAATCGAGCGGTGCAAATAGAAAGTCTCGGTTGGGTTGGTACCGACTGCGGCTTACTTTGAGCAGCGCCAGCCACCCAGCCAGCCACCCATCGACCGACTCACGACTCACGCCCGTCTAGATGACGTGAGATAATATAATAACGGTTTAACGCTCGCGTATCCGCGAACACGCCTTTCTGGCCCGCTATTCGTCGCTGCGATTCCGCAACCTCCGCTATCCTAGATACGAGCCCAGAGTGCGGTTTACTTCTGCAGCCAATTTCAGATGCAAAGTGCACTCAGCGAGTATAAATACCATTTAGCCATTGGTACACTGGACGCGCCAGTGGACCTCGAATCTTGGTCCAGTTATCGGTAAGAGTAATCAAAAAAAAAGAAAAGAAGAAAAAAGTCTATTAATTATTCAAATTTTTCTTTCACTCTAAAAATAAGATATTTCTTTCACCATCCGAGTGCAGCTCGCAGTACCACGTCACGTGCACTGCATCCATTCCCTTAATGCAGATTGCACTGCGAAGTATATAGAGTGCATTCCTAGCCAACGGTATACAGAAACGTTACGGGTTAATATAGCGGTACAGAAAGCAAGTGACTTTTTACGAGACTGAAACCGGCCGGCAGAAAGACGAGTATTGGTACATGCACGTGAATGACGCCGATAGAGAAAGGCAAAGGGAAGGGCCGGAGGGACGGTGAATGATATGTGATTAAAAGTAGATTAGCGCCGGTGCCCGGGTAAGACAATTGTACGCTTTCCGTTCACTACGCTCTTCGGATTCGTTCCGTTTCTTCGAAAGAAAGAAAAAGATTTCAAAAGAATAAGAAGATCACGAAGAAAATCATTCCGCGTAGGCCTCCTGGCGTTTTGAACTCATGATCGCGTAATTCGCTTCCACTGATCTTGATTATTTGCCGGTATGGATGATGTCGTTGGTATCCGTGCGTGTAAAGTCAATGCAGTCGGGTCAGGCTGGTATGCTGACCATCGATGCCAGGACTCGCGATAGGCTGTGTTGTACGTTTGTGGGAAGGAAAGGTAACACGGAGGGAAGGACAGAGAGTGGTAAAATCCTGGGGAAAAATGGGACGGAAGTTGGGGGAGAAAAAAAATGTTACGTCATTAGCAGTCAAGGAAATATTAACAGTCATTAACGTCTTCCTGTAAGTGGGTAACGTTCGTGCAGGTGAGAGACACGGGGTACTGGCTATACTCTTCGATCGTTAACTACTCTTCTGGCGTTAAACGGTGGCGATCCCTTTCGTCATTTTTTTTCAAAAACTTCTGTTTTTCTAAATTATTCCTCGGGGCTGGACGCGATACGCGACGCTTTTTCGCATTTTTAATTTCGTTCGTCTCGGCTCTCCGTAGGCGAAACTATCAATCCTTTTGCCGCGCTCGGATGCATCATTGTTACGACCCATTAATCGGCGGCTAAAAATTCACATGCTCGTGGGAGAAATTTGCGCGATTTACTATTGGCGTAAACCAGGTGACACGTGTGACGTCATTTTAATTATTAAAAAAGCCACTGGACGACTGTCATAAGAGAAAGCGTATGAATAACCAAATAGAGCACTTGCTCTATTACATATGCAAATATTTAATTTCCGAGTCTGTAGATATGAATTAAAAATAAATATTGATAAATCTATCGAATTTTTTTTAACAATTTTTCACAAATATTCCGTTGCTTAGTAAGAATGCGAAATTTTTCGTGCGTCTGTACCAGTTGGAATTTTGGAAAAAAAACATTAATAAATGGTATAAGGTTTTTAATTAAAAAATTCAACAATACCTCACTACTCCTTATACATCAACCATATCCAGAGAGAATCGTTCGTAATCTAAACCATGGTGAAACGAATCGACTCCAGTCAGCATCAGATCGATGGACCGTTCGACCTCGGTAAGCGAGTAAATTTATCGCGAAGTTCGCGCATTTATCAGTCAGACGAAGGGAATCGAGTTTCCCGTAGATACCGTCGTTACATATCGCTATCATTTATGACAAGCCACTAGAGCGACTGTGGGGGAAAGAAAAATTCTCTATAATTAATACAACGTAAAAAAAAAAAAAAAATTCGCAAAATTAAAAAAAAGAACATCCAAAAAACATCCAAAAATCAAAAACATCCCCGCCGATCCAACCGAGCCCTTTAGAAAAATCCAAAAAAAAAACTCGGCCAAAAACCCAAAACCAAATCTCATCGCCGATTAACGCCACCAAAAGGCAACATACAACATACCGATATACAACAACGAAACCATAAATCCAGCAACCAACATTCTCCATAGCCACAAGAGCCCAGAGCTTGATTGACTCCTAGCAGCCTCAAACGTTCCGTCCCGACGCCCAAGAAAACGTACAAAGCCCGTCCAGTGCGCAGTAAGTATCGTTAATTTGAATATATGAGATGATATTTATCACAATCCAAGCGTGAATATTAACAAGGCGATCCGTGACGTAACGACGCGCCATATCCTAGGTACCCAAGCATTGTCAGTCTCATCAGTGGCAACTGTCAGTTTGTCGCTGTTAGGTCTGAGCGAGACTTTCGAATGGACGGTGGGGGTGTGTTGTTTTTTCCTGGATACGTGAACGGTGCCTCATTACTAGACGTACCGACGTGCCAGCAAAAGCCAGGAACAAGCCAGCAGCAAGCCAGAGTTAAACCAGCCTGAAACAAGCCGGTTCCATTCGCACGCTACACGTCAACTGCGTCCAATTGGTTGACTAACGAAGCCACCGTGAAACCAACGTCACTTTCATCCCACCATAAGAATCACTATTTTACGTACTTCCATTCGTTACTTAACCATCGTTATAATTGGGTTTACTAATTGGGAATATATCTAACGGTACAGCATCCGACATACGCCGCGTCATGTTCCACCAGTGGATCTCGGGCAGGATGCTGGGAATGTTTCCTGGAATCCATTGAACGTATGAATCTTTCGGTCGGTGTCTAACAAGAAAATAGTTTGAATAACATCTATGGATGGAACCAATAACGCGTACCACAACACCGATAATTATGTTCATGCGTATTGATACAACAACAAAATAACATATAGAAATTACATACATTTTTTGTACAAAAGAATTATCATTAACTCGACCGCGTCCGACGTGAATTTTTAATGTCATAGGTCAAAGATCTATTAAAGATCCTGCACTCGGTTGCACTCAATAACTGGAATTCGATGGACAAATGCATCTGCCCGATACTTCGACCCACTTGATTCCTGCTTCTTGAATCTTATTGTCGTCTAAGTTCGTTACGCGTGCTATAGGATGCCAGTTCAAAAGAAGACCGTGGATCACGTTGATAGATAGATAGCCAGCTCGACTATATGAATGGTTGCTAGGTATAACAGCAATCCCATAGCTATTCACTGGAATCGTATTGTGATCGAAGCTGATAGGGATCGATGATCGAGAATCGGTCATTCCCGTACTGTAGCCATAACGTGTAATTACTTGGTAGAACTTCGGACAGATATATATATATACGCATACTCAAGTATGCGACTGCCACGGGAAATATCGTTCGGTGATTTTACGCTTTACGATGTAGCTGATATCGTAACCGCAATCGTTTTCACTCCGTTGCCTTATAACAGGGTTCACAGGCCCCGGTAGCCATTTCCTTCTTTTGTTCTTTTTCTTTTTTGAAATAAAAATAAAATTGACATATTTTCTTTTACGAGGAATTACGTCGGCTTCGCGTTCGGGATATAATTCGTTGTCATTTCTGTCGTTCGATGTAAACTCGACGGGTACCGTTTGTCCCTGAATTAGTTAATATTAATGTACGAACTATTTTCAGAACTGTCAGTAACTGGATTTGGGATATATTTAGTGTCCCTTAACTTTTGGTGTTTTAGCATTGAATTAGGTGGAAGCAGGGAGGTGTATTACGCTTGGTAAATCGTACACGAACTGGATTGTAAATTTAAAAGAAATAGGTAAATTAATACATCAAAAAGTAAGTCTCTTAGGAACGAGCAGCTACTTTCGTTCTCGTAGTCGAGTCTCTTTGTCGATAGAGAACGACTTAGTCGAGTTACGTGTACACAAGTCGGGTCCCTGACGGTGAATTTGATTATTCATTAAAAGCTTCCCTTTTCCAAGGAACTGTGGGCTAGAGACTTCCGGTTTGCGAAGTAAAGGGAGATAAGAAAGTTTTAAAGGTAAATAAGATATGCGATTTAAACAAAAAAAATTTAGCCCACTGCTACTTGACAATTATTCAGTGGCAGTGCAATACATTTTTTTTTCAATTCAAAGTATATCGATAAACACAGATCAATCGATCGTTCAATTTATATATACGATATCGATAATGCCAATGGATTGTTGTAATCGATAATAGATAAAAAATATACAAAATTCGTTAAACCGATAGCTCAATGCTAATTGACGCAATCTGGTGTAATTTTTGGTTATTTTTGAAAATCCTATACCATGCGCTTATCGCAGAATTTTCATATGGATATTTTTGGCATTATATATATGTGTGTATGGGATCCCATCGATATCTGAATTGCACTGTATTTATTAAATGACTATCCGATAGCAATTGTAACTCGTATCGAGTTTCGTGGTCGCATCGCATTAGCCAGTTAACGAATCGCACGAGGCATCGGGGAGAGATTCATTACGTCGCTTGGGCATTATATAACAGCTGATTAAGTAGCTGCTAGCTGGAAGCTACTGTTTATAAATGAATCAATAAAAAAAATTATTGATTGATACGTCGGTTTTTGCTAATGTGAAACTCTTGAGTTTACTTATTAATTTTAATGATATGTACCGATAATTAAATCGTCAAAAATACATAGTTCCACGAATGTGCCTGCATCAGTTCCATAGTTCCTCACGGGTTCTAGTAATAGTTCTGGTCATTAAAAAAAAAGTAAAATGCGAATTCGCGTCCTGTGGTAAATGTCGGTGCAGGAATCTGTAAATCCACAACCCCCCTCGCTATACTACTGAACGTCTACAGTCTTCAGCTGCCTTGAGACAAACGCCCAATATTCTCATGCTATGATAATAACGTTACGCAACTGCAGATAAAAAGTTATTGTCCTTCAGAATTAATGCAGCCGATCCAGTGAATTACACCTGTGGTCCAGCTTACGTAAGACGAGTGGGATGGAGGGGAGACACGTCTGCGAGATCTAATTTTAGATTGTCTCATCGGTACACCGAGGGTGCTCTCGTTCGTTCCCGGATGTCGAAAAATAATTTTCGTAGCTCCGTCGCCATTAAGATATGTTAAACAGTTCCATGCTAAAGGACCGTACACACCGATCGACCGCCATTGCCAAAAATTCGACTGATAAGTAGCCGCAGCTACGTGGTCGAGGGGATGTAAAAAAAAAAGAAATCGTCTATCTTGACACCTGTAATTTAGCATCCACGTCCCGGCAAGAGTTTTTGCCGATTTCACTTGAAAAATTAATCGCGTTACCGTAAACGCTGTTATTTCAAATTTTCCGCCCTTGGGAAACCTTGGATACCGATAGCGCACGTAACATACGTTTACGACGATGATGGGTTATATTCTTAGGATCTGTACGATAATTGACATTTATTTAATTATATATCTGCTACTTTTCGATGACCATATAATTTCCATCTCAAAGCCGTCTAATTACTGTCTGATAGGAATCCGATCTCTGACCTTAATAAGAAAATCGTCAATTAGCTTGGAAACCTTGTATCAATGTGTTTCGGGTAGTAAAATTATCTGTAAGTGCCGAACGGTCTTCGTTGCACGTTGTCCAGGCGTTGATGTGGCTGTTTAGTACCGGTTATAATTATCATTAAAAAAAAAAAAACCGAGGAGCTATCGATGATCTTCGACTTGAGAATCTAACGCGGCCTTTCGTGGCTTTTGTTTTGACTTGGCCCTAATGGGCTGTATTTACATATCAGTGACTCTCAAGGGTCTGCGCTTCGCGATGAGAGTCTGAAAAGATGATTTCGAGACGAGGGGATGGTCTGTGTCATTAACGTGCGAAAATCACCACCTCGGAGACCCACGCGTTTTGGCTTCTTGCTAATGGCTGAATTTACATAGTCAGTGCTTGTCAACCGACACACATCCCATATGCGTACTGGCACGTATATAACACGACGCGCGCACTCAATTAATGCTAACGGATGTAGTTTTTGGTTGAAAAAAAAAAGACCCAAAGAATTGTTACCTCTCGCAACGCTCCTCCCTTTGCTTTCTGCTGATGACGAAATTTGCATGTGTTTCTCATACGAAAGAAAAAGTTTCGCAAAGCCCTAGTAACATTGAATCACCCGATTCTGATTACCTGTAGTTCCTGTATATCCGACAGAGACGAAAGATCGCTGATCGTTATAAAAATCGAATTCGAACGAATGTTAAAAGTATTTTTCACTCACCCCATAAGCAGCTACGAAGATATCCGAGGTTATAGTCCGTGAGCGTTGCCGTCAAAAATCAATTAGACCCAATTGCAGTCGACGTGACACTGAAAGAGACAAAGCAGTACCAGATATATATACAGTGTAACTCTTTTTAGAAACATTAGGAACTTACTACGCAGTGGGAGTAATCGTGTGGCTGGATCAAGTAACGGAGCTATTTGTATTTGTCCAAAGTAACGAACACCGAATTGGGCCGAAACGAACAAGAGCAACGTCTCAATTCAGGCTTGGATTTCGGTAATTAAAATAGTTTAGCATGTATCCAGGTGGCAGCACCGTCGTCGACTAACCACCGCCATTGCAGTCTGTTTTATTTATTTTCAAGTATGGATGCGTGTCGTGCAGGTAGTACGGGGCCCTTTACGGACTCTGTTCGCCCCTGTAATTTAGTGGCTTGTAACGTCTCTAAACAGCCATTAAACTCCGTTCGCAAAGCACCATCGTCCTACGTAGATAGGTGTAGCTGCATAAGACAAAACGTTAGTCCCTCGCATTCCATTAAGACGTATATGTATAGTATATGTGTATCAAGATAAAAATTTTTTTTTCAAAAATTAAACCCGACCGATAAGCGACTTCTGGATCTCAGTGACTGTTTGAATGTGCTTTCGAATCTCAGTGGTTATTCGATTTATCGATCATGCC
Organism: Trachelus iudaicus; assembly: GCA_030142595.1. Taxonomy (NCBI): domain Eukaryota; kingdom Metazoa; phylum Arthropoda; class Insecta; order Hymenoptera; family Cephidae; genus Trachelus; species Trachelus iudaicus. Next base: position 2,984,224 of record JARQTH010000297.1, on the reverse strand, counting down.
GTGGGACCCGTTTGATATCAAGTAACATATATGATACTGGTCATACGTGTTATAATAATAACAATGAAATTTCGTGCATTATCGAATTCCTGCAAGATCACAATTTATGTGTTCGATTGCGAATAAGTGTGCCAACACTTTCTCGTACAACTTTATAGCGGCAGTTAAAATTTTTTTTTTCAAAATATACACACAAGTACGAATTCCGAACGCTGTAGGAGTTGGATAATTTAGCCGTGACTCGAACCCTCGATTTAGCCCAACAAAATGCAGCAACAAAAAGTATTCCTTTTACAGCGCATTTTAAATTAAACGAGGGCAGCAGGCACTGACTTTGCGAATTACTGCTTGCCTATAAACCCCCGCATGGATTGTAGCTCGCTGTAATAGGCAGATCGATCTAACGGGTGGTCCACCGTTTACCAAGCATTCGCAGGAAGCGATATACACCTCGGTGAAATCGCTACTAATTGGCACACGGGTTTAAGAATATTCGTAATTTATTACAAACGTACTAATAAATTATATCCAGACGTTCTGACCATGCTCAATTACGTCTACATCATTTTTATAGCTCAAAATGCCATAACACTCTCCCGACTCAGATTTACTTTCGAAACAACGTACCAACAATCACGAAATAAATATCGATAAATTAAGTGCCAGATACACGTCAGGTATCCAACATCAAACAGGTATCCACCATTTAAATCGTAACGCGCAAGCCGTACAGTGGTATACCGAAAGAGAGTTCTATAACGCATACTGCTAAATATATATATATATATATAAAATGTCCATAAAATTTTTCCATGAACACCCGGTGGAAACTCGAACGAGCTCGGCTCTTGCGGAGCTTCGAAGCGAGTATTTCTTACAATCTCCCCGTTGACACGCCAGCCTCGCCCCTTTCTCTCGGCTTCTCTGCGCCTGGGCCCAGCCTGGACTTGACTTGACTCAGCTTGGCTCCACTCGACTCGGCTTGACTCGACTCGACTGCCTTGACTCGAGTCGGCTCGCCTGACTTTGCTCGGCTTCGACTCCGGTCCACGCCCTGTTGTTGCTGCAGCTCCGTTTCCTTAACCTATCGTGGGATAAACACTTCTTTTTTTGCCATCGTTTCATCCAGCTCGACCGCTTTTACTCGATAGCGCTGCACTCTTGTATACCTGTATACTATGTGTTTCCTTACGACGGACATTGACATTGATAACAGTAACTATCTAAACACACGTAGACAAGCATACCTGGTACACCGTTTTTTTTTTTTTTTTTTTTTTAATAAAAATTTATACCACTCGAGTCAATATCTATTAAATTTTCAAACACGATACGATCACGATATTTCTATTAACTTCATCCCAATGAATTTCGATACTTTTACCGTGCTTGGTTTCTCTGGCCGAATTAAATCGACGAATCTCCAGGAATCCAATTCTCACGATAAATCTCTTGACTGCCCACCAATTCTCGCAGGACCAATTGAAACATTTGAAATCGTGATCTACGTATACGTAGACTCGACACTAGAGCAGGGCTCTGCAGTACCGACGCACAGATAAAACAATGGGGCACTTCCCATAAAACGTTACGACACGCGACATTTACCTTCGTAAGGATATTCGAATGATCCACTGGAAAAATGTCCATAACGGTAAGATAACAGTGATTATCCCATATCGCTATTTACTTTAGAACACTCGTTACACCAAATTTATTTTTTTTTTAGCACGCGAAACCTTAAAGGCAATATCGAGTCTCACGCCATCGACTCCACGTATAGCTATATATTATCCATATACACTGTGACGAGAATAAAGCGTAGGCGCAACGTGCGAACAAGTAACTTAAAACCGCCTTAAAGACTTTCTCAATTCCGTTCATTTCCGCTGTTAGCTTTCAAGTAAACGAACTTCATTATTGAGTACAGTGAGAAAAGAACTGTACAAAATAACTATGGCTTGTGACGTCATTTTTCGATTGACGGTCACAACGCGACTCCACATACCGATTCGGATAAGGTTCTCGCTTTCTGGTTCACTTGGAGTCGCCATCCTGATCAGATGTTACGTTCTCGGATTGATTGGTACAGTCACGTCTATTGCTCGGAAGATTTGTTATTGTTGAGTTGAGGTCCAGGTGCTCGAATCTGAGGTGGAAATAATCTCGACGTCCCGGGTTGCCCGGTAAAGGACCCGACGGAGACGTCTTCATGGACCGGTAGAGGTCCGGGTGAGACACCGACGCCCTGTCGGAGAGAAGCAAAGGGTCTAGTTTTTATAAGGTGGTCAGGGGAGGTACCCCCTGACCCGAGTAAGGATACGATGACCCGCCCGATGACCTGGGTTAGCCTCCGTGGATGATCTTCAAGAGTCACTTACCGATTTCGATTTAATTTAAAGGGACGACTCGAGGAAAGGACAAGAATCGGCTACAAGGATCTCGGCCAATCGGAATGATTAGTTATCAAATTTGACTATTGTCAAATCAGTCTGTTATCAGTCTGTCTCGGGACACCGATCGGGGCGCCTCGAGTTGCTCCCGGGCTATTTGCCGATAATTTTTCAGCCGTGTTTTCTATTCCGTACAAAAATCTCTCGCTTGTGTGGTTCTCGTAATTTCCAGAAAATCCTACCGATTTTCTGCACGTGTTAACGGGGTACAGTGTTGTCCTATAGTGCAGTGCCCAGCTGAGAGTCCCATGGATGCTGTTCTCGATCTTCAGGAATCAGCTGAACCAGCTCCAGTGAGTACTCTCGATATATTAATTGGTGGAGGTATTTCAATTTCATAGCTCCGATTCGTTCTGTTACATCGGAAGATACGTTACAGGCTGTAACAAGAAGAAGCACTATATATATTAAACGGAAATAACTCAGCGGCAGGATCAATCAACCCTCAAACATTAATTAGTTCGCTAGATTCGTTACACGTATCTAATAAATTCGATCGGTAATCCTAGTGCAATTTCCTTTATACGTTACCAAGCGTAATACGCCTATAACGAAGCACCCAGCCGAGCTCGACTAACCGCTCGGTCGGTAATCGGTCGGTAAAGCAGCGTATCACATGCTATCTGACAGTGAAAACATTGAGAAAGAAATTATTTAAACCGATCTCTCGATCTCGTATTACCAATTACAAATTCTTCGGGGATACATATAGAGAGGTAGTTGATACGTGGATATGCACCGTTATGTCAGCCGTGAGAAAGAGCACTCTATTCTACCAATAATAAACTACTGCTTTAGTACGTGTCTATATATATATATATATATATATATATATATACCGATTATTATTATGTTACCGGCTCATGTCGTGAAGGGCTTTAACGCGGCCATGCAAATTCGCTGCGTCTCGTTTGCCGGTTTCGATAACGAGTTTCGTAGGACGTGCCGCGGCACGTAGACTCTGCTCTCTGGCTATGCTCTCTCGATAATGGCGTCGTGTCTCGACGTTATGTACAACAGCGTGAAAAAGTATTGTCCCGTAGCAAACGAGTTCGCCAATTTTCCATCCACTTGTTAAGGTCAGTATCCTCGGTATTATTGCCGATATATATACCTCGTGAAAAGGCTCGATCCTGAGATTCGTTATATGAAAATATAAAGGGTGCTCGAGAATAGGCGAAAATAACGAGTATCGGGAAGAAAAAAAAAAAATTGATTTTTGAAAGTCGAACGGATGCAAGGGATCTTTAAAAAAGAAATTTTTTATGATTCGGGTCACGACTCAAAATAATTATTCGTGAACGTGCCTATGGTATTTTTGTTAAATAAATTTTTGAATCAAACACTTATTTAGCGCGTTTTGCCTTTGACTCGAATAATTGATATCCGTACGCTTATCCGAAAGCTACATTGATTAGCGATTGTCATCGATCCTCTACCGGGTGCTTGTAAGTCATCGATGGACTTTGAGATACAGCGAGAGTCATGAATAATTGACTGCTGTCTCTGCCGGCTACGTTGTATAATGTGCATGAGCCTTTGTAGGCAGGCGGATACAGTTACGTAAAACAAGCACCTGTCTGCCAATGGTAGAAAATCATGACTGGCAAACTCCGAAGACCTTCGATATCGGTCGTATAAGCAGATATCATTTTGACATGGTTCAGGGTTTGAACCTTGAATGAAATTATGGATAATGGTGGCTAAAGGTCAGAGCACCCGTACTATGATTTTTTTTCCATGAGATTTATATATACTGAACACATTCTGCTGTGCAACAGGCACGTCACGAGTTCAGCTAGTTAGAGGAAGTTCAGGCGAATCATGAACGGCGTGGTTGTTTTGATGTGATATAAATTAATTTTATTAATTATATATAATTATAATTAGCTCGTGTAAACGTTTAAGGGAAAAATTATTTTTATGAATATCACGTAAAATCGTTCGTATCGATCTGCGCGATCCATGAAAATAATCGAGTCTCATTTTTATCGAGAATGGAAAAAAAAGAGAGGAACAAGGTTTGACGTGTCAGGGGACAGGGGTGGTTTTATCATCATCCGGATATGGAGCTTCGCTCCCTATGGATGAGGCTTGTTATTAGAAATAAGAAGTAGCACGGGGACATATCGCTGATCAGATCGGCTGGTTCAGCCAAGTCGGGGGCTGGACTGTCGGAGGGTTTATGATATATTTGCTAAGGGCTGGGGTGGACTGGTGGCGCAGTTGACAAATGGCACCAGATAGGTTCGCCCGTAGGTCGACGTAATTGACGCTTATCGATGCCATCCTCGATTTAGCCAACCACCACGGATCGTTCACCGACCTGAACCGTATCCAACTAACGAAACTTGTTATCATATCGGAATAGTTTTACTATGAAGAAAAAAGAGAAGCAGAATGGAACGAATTCGCTACCTAATCAGAAGTCAATTTCTCAATATTAAATTGTCATCCAGCGGAGACGCCGTGAGAAAGATTATTATCGCGTGACAAAGTATCTGCGTATAGGGTTATCGATCGATAAAAGAAAATTATTACTGCAACGTCAATCTGCGTACGACTGTGTAAATAAAGCCATAAAATTATTTTTCACACGATTTACGAGAAATTTTATTAATAAAGATTTTGCGAAAATTCGGGAAAAAGTGAATTAAGATCGAATTGATAAGAAAGAAAAAAAAAGTATATTTCCATCCTATAAAGAATTATCCGAGCAAAGAGCTCGATTCTTGATTTTATTGGGGAATCGATTCCGATCCGTTTCAGATACACGGGATAAAGTTCAAAGGGGTGGGTCCGACTGATTAAATTTTCAATGTGAACGTATCGTGCTGGCTTTGTGTTGTCGCACCCTGTCGCTATACCATGCAATGGCGTAGGGTAGGTAATCGATCGAATCGATCTGAAATTGAAGAAAAGAGTGCTGGCCTGCTTCGGCTGTATATACCTATATATAGTATATATATAGATATATACAAAGGGCCAGGTAGGTAGGTAGGTGTTACAGTCATGAAGGGTCTGAACGAGAAGGGCCGTACGATAAAAGGGTGCCGGGGGGGGGGGTTGAATTCTGTATACGAAGTGAAAGAACCTGAAGAGATTGGCCAGCAGTGTCCAATAACGATCTGACGTTAACGGAGTTTGATAACCGGTTACGCAAGACCTTTATTCGCTATTTTTTATTCCAAGGGATAATAACGCCGCCCTGCTTATACCTTCGGAATGACATAAGACTCTCGTGAGATTTATTTATTTTCCAAAAAAAAAATCTCCGAAACACGTGATGGCTACCTTTTTTTTTCATCTCACAATCGATCTTCCGGCCACGTCCATCAAACTCGGCTGAATTCGCTGAGTGGCTGGCTGACTTGCCGGTGTCTAAGCTTCACCCTGAAAACCGGCTGTCTAAGCCTAAACCTCGAGATAACGCTTTTTGCCTTAGTTTGGGCTTTCCGGATCCGAAGGGGATGCTGGGACATTTTTCCGGTTTCTTTTTTTTTTTTATACGCCATGACGCAGTATGCTCACGATGATTTGCAAAAGCTGGCTCGGAAGCCCTCGAGGGATCTGGTATAAGAAAAGGGATGCTGCTGATCCTGTGAGATTTGACAAATTTCCTTAGAACAATTTTGTACCTTGACTTTTATTAATTTCCGATCAAATTTCTTTTTTACGATATACTTTATGCGATTCGTCGTAACCGATAAATTCCCATTGGCCGATGATTAATAGAAAAATAATACAAATTTCTTGAAAGTCGTTTAATTTTATAATGTGGAACAACGGCGTTTTAATAAATGTCATTGATTGTATCGGCGATGAGGAATGCTTGAAAAATTCATCGATAAGGTATCGCAATGTTAGATTACTTTCAAACGCACAGTAATCAAGCTTGTTAACGAGACTCTTCTAACGGAGTAACGAGCTACTTCGTAAAAAGAATGCAAAAAAAAATTTTCAGTGAGAATTATGCCTCTTGAATAACTCATAGCTTGCCGGATTTCACATTCAACGACTAGGTATACGTAATTGCAAGAAAAAAGAGAGAAATGTACGTTATCCACCATCGGGAAAGAGAGAGATAGAGATATGGAAACATTTCGATTGAACGTGCATTATAAAAAGCAAAGCGAACGTAAAATCTGGGTCAATCTCTGCCAATAAAATCAGCGGCTGGAACGTACAATGACCGTCGGCTAGTTGGCCATTAGGAAATGATCCTAAAAATTCGTACTTTTGCACGCTATACATGCAAAAGAGTACTAAAAAAAGATACAGCATACACTAAAAATATTAGTTTTTCAAAAAAAACCCCCCCCTATATATTCGAATCTTTTGTAATAAAATTTTAGTCTATCGAATCGAGTCGGATAATCCTATTCAATATATCCCATTTACCTGGGATGATTCATCTAACACGCATTTACAAATCCTGCACCTGACACCCTGTGTTAACTCCAATCCAATTCCAAGGTACAAAATGACATTAGAACAGAAGGACTAAGGATTGCTAAACGAAATCTAATTGCGAAAAGATCCAACGAAGTTTCAGATTTTCAAAATGCCATTTGCATATGACCAACGGTAAACCGGTGCCGTGGGTCTCCGGAACCCATGTCAAACAGTACCAATTAAAGTTTGACAAGACGTTTAGTAAAATTATGGAAACGTAAAAAAACCTATAAAATATATATCCGCGACAGCACGCGTTTAACCATCTTATTTTTTATGCCGTCACATTTTTTTCCGTGTATCAAAAGACATAATAAACGTTATCAGTAAAAGATACGCGTTATCTATTAATTTTTTAATTTCTAATATAGCCATCGTACGCTCATTATTAGCGTACTAAAAATCTCCAATTATAAATAAATATCTGTACAAAATTTAATACACACAGGGTGTCCATTACACAGTCGACTTATCCAAAACGACGTAACCATTCGCTTATTATTAACGCGATACCCTTTCGATCCGTCGGCATTTGTTACTCACAAATTAACCCGTCACTAACGAGAGATCAACGCGGTCCTCTTCTCTCGATCAATCATTCCATGATTTAACAGAGCCCGTTACTTCGTCGCTGTATCCCCACAGCCACGCTCAACGATATATGCGCAGTCTGTAGCTGCCGCCAAGACACCATTGCCGAGTAAAGAAAAATCGAAGGTGAGAAACCGTCGAGCTCTGTTATTTTTATTGAGAAACTTTGATTTACGAGGCGCGTGCGTTACCGAGCTTTATGGCAGGTAATCGTGCCCCAACGGCACGAAGCTTCGAAAGCGTTTTGTAATAGTATCCTGAAGTTTCCTGCCAATTGTTCGCATGCGTAAAAATTTCATTGACTACGTAAAAAAAAAGGGAAAAATTCATAATATTTAAAAATTCATACGCTAAAAATTCCCAAATCAACTATCGAATGAATGAATAATTTATTAATCCTTATCCGTTGGTTATCGATAAGGTGATCAGGGAACAGGAAAAAAAAGAACTCAAAACCATACCGTACCGATATTTTCCTGAGCCAGTTAACTATCGTAGGTCGTGATTTGAGGATTGAGAAAAAGAAAAGCTAGATCCAGTGTGTATGCGACAGAGAGGAAAAAATATACAATCAAGTCTTTCCTCTTCGTCATAAAAATTCGCGAAGGGGGTGGCTGACTGGGTTTCAGCATCCAGGTCGTTCGGTACTCGAAGATCCCGAATGAAAATAGGGGATGAGACCAGTGGGGTTGGGTCACGCTATATGCAGAGTTCCTATAGGGGAAGTATTTCCCGGCAAAATGATAGCGTCAATAAGGTTGGGTCCAGCCGAATCAGTTCCAATGACTAATGCAGTTCAATGTACTTGGTGATCATTTCGAACGAGTATGTGACCGTGGAATTAATTTGATTCGTCAATCAATTTATCGATCGGTCACGTGTCAATTATTAGCAATTAAATAAAGCGATCGTACAGGATCCAGTAAACGAGAAGAACTATAATTGTACGTGTCGTCATTGTCGTTTAATATAATGACTGATTTTATGTCAATTATTTTTTTATACCTGTCTAGGCGTCCTTAAATTATACGTTTTTAGCAACCGCCCTATATCAGGTCTTCGTACCTATAGGACGGCGATCGAAAATCCTCGATCGAGGTTAGATTGAAATTACGTGGAAACAAGATGTCTGTTTTTTAATTCATACTTAAATACGTAAATGTCTGAACCAATCATGTCGTAACGAGCGCGATGCCACGAGATTCCAATAATTATAGCTTGGCCAAGGAAACGCCAGACGCTCGTTGTCTTATATATGGCAGAACTGGGACTGCGGCCTAATGGCTGTATTATGTGACCTCCGGGTATATCCGTTCAATATAAATATATTTCTATTTCTATGCTGCAACATTGGACGGTGCATATCCTGAGACATATGGTAGTATGTGCACGGAGTATATGTGTCTTTCATTATCTGAAATCTTTATTACTTCCTTTTCACACCTCCGCCATTTTTATGGAAAGAAAAAAGAAAGAAAACACATACGCGTATGTGTATATATATATATATATATATTTTACTCCAGTTTACATTCTTCGTACGTTGGTCAGAGAAAAACAAAATTTTTTTTTCCCTTCGCACTTTGAACGCTCGGTATGAATTACAGAAGTTACCACGATGAGACTATATCGTACGGACTGAATATTCATGTTCGAAACGTAAAAATGCACCGCGATGAAATGCAGGCCGAAGCGTAATTGTTACAAACGGCATATTTTTACTTAATGCTAATTCATTCTATTAGGTTCGCGCACTGGCCTAACGTATACGTTAGTTTCTCGTGTTAGTACAATAGTACTTAAAACTGTATGTGGATATATATATATATATATATGAGCTTGCATACATATGTCAGCAGGATACCCGCACGGATAAAAACCTGCGGAAATCATTAATACTAAGAATTAATGACTCGTGACTAACTTGCGGCTAACTTTGTTCCAGGGTACAATGAAAAGTTATTAGTTTCTGCATTAAGCCACATTGCGCTTATTAATACATTGTTTTTCACGTAAATTAAAAATTTTTATTTTACATCGAACTAAAATTCTATTCAATTTTTATTCGGCGTTTTATTGAATTTGGCTGTGTTATTCATCGACTTTATCCTTTTTCTGGTATATTCGTGTATAACACCTTCGATAGATTTTTCTTGTAGATATATATATATATATTTACTTATTGAGATACGATGCTTACTTTTTGTCGGGTTTTCCATTTTCCTGGTAAGCCAAACCCCTTTTGCATAACGTAAAATGATACGAATTACTGATATGGCATGAGTAAGCGGCTCGGCATGACCTGCACGTGAAGATAAGCAGATTGATTACTGCAGGACTTTCCAAGACGTCGCGGGACAGTAACGTTTACATTATTATCCTGGTTACGGACCGGGCTCCTGAATTATTGCTACGCTTATTACATCTTTATCAGCCGTGTTATTTATAGCTAATTTATTATCTCACTTGGTATTCTTAACGCTCGAGAAAAGATTATTCGTTTTGCGATCGATAGGAGACCGTGAAAAATATCGCTAAGGAAGGGACCAGGCAATTAGTGGATGAGGGTGTCGCGTGGGCGTTTGGAAAAATATTTTTTCAAAAATTCTACAAAAATATTCACTCTTATCAATTATTCAGATAAGGATACAAAAAAGAAGGCAACTTGATAAGGGATTACACAAATTTTTTGTATTACCCGGATAACGAAATTTTGTAATTCGTAAAATTTATACGATCTTATGGGATTGAAGTAACTTTTTTTTTCGTTTTTTTTTTTTTTTTTTCATGAAATTCGTAAATTAACGATATCGTTTTGAGGTAACGTTACATTTTTTGTTATCAATCTAATCTCGTGTACCGAATGTAACAGGCTCCTTGATATTACATAGGGCGTATGTAGACTATAGGCTTGGCTGAATTCTTCTTACTGAATTCCAGTCTTTTAGTTGCCTTTTATACCGACGCTCTACTAGCTTCGTTTCTATTTGCTGGCGTAACGCTTTGATTACGGGTGTGGTATGTAAATTACATACGTGTAACGTTCCGCTTTGTCGAACTGGCTAAACATGTCATTTCTGTGCTATTTCTTGCTAGACTCTTTTCTCGTACGTGGAAACGCGTGTGGGTATCAAAAGCGTAAATAATCACTTTGCCAACGAATAGGAAGTTTTGAAAAATAAATACAGCATTTCGTTGAACGGAACCTCCCACGAGATGGGGAAGCAAAAAGTAGCTAATTACAGTAATGAAATGAATTTTCGAGACAAAGGATCACGTGAACGGTATAATTCAAAGAAAATTCAAGACCACGTGAGTAATGCTATAGGAAATTAAAAGAAACGAATTACATTAACTTGATAAAAAAATGTTCTTTCATAGTTACGTCACGGGAGCCTGCATATATATATATATATATATACTTTAATAAAACCTATATATATATATATATATAGCTTTTATTAAAGTGTCAATCGTATTGGTATTCGATCGATTTGATATAAAAGTGATTTGAGACTTTTGATCGAGCAATTCAGATGACAATCTTCATTGACCAGTGGTTACAGGTACGAATGGTCACGATGACCATGATCTTGATTAAACGTGGATGTAAGTGGATCGAGCCGATTATTATTGTTATTGTGTGTATATATATAATCATTAATCACTTTGTAATTAATTTCGTTATCTTTTATATCTAATTCTTTTCGAAATTATAATTAAATATTGATTTTTTTTTTCTCGATCAGGTTAAAATACAATTGGTACCTACGATCAGTAACTTACAGACGTACTCGATCGAGATGACCGTGGGAATATTATTTTTTAGTAGCAATTAAAATAGTCTTTATGAATAACACAGAGAGTGAATTTCTTGTCTGCGTAAACTTATTAATGTCCGCATTATTACGAACGGTGCTTGAAACACTCGTAATTTTCTCAGGGTCCATGAGGAAGTACTTTACGGCTGAAGCTCGACGTTTAAATTCCGCTGCTTATATTTCCTAGAGAATATGAAAACTCCGTCTCCACCTGTTTATTTCGTTTAACGCTAAACTCCATAAGGTACGTTACTCGCGGGAGTATACACAAATGAACTATAGATAATACGCTCGAACGCTCCCGAGACAAACAACAGCGGACTAATAAATATCAATTTATCAATCAAAGGAATATTACCACTGAGACGAAAAAATAATAAATTATTTCCCACCCACCGGCGAAACGATCGATCAAAAAATTGCTGTGGGAATTTCCAAAAACAAATTTCAAACTGACCATCCGCGACGGTATACCAAGAGATAAATCGTGACCGCCAACCCAGATTGAAAAATAATTATTGAAAGTAGTAAGGGCCCACGAAAAAATTGTGTCCAGCATCACTTTAATTTATTACATACCTATATACACTCATTGACTAAAATCCTGCAAATTGAGTTTTTAGACTGACTGTCACCCTAACTTATTTTCATTGGTTGGCGTCGCGACACGTAGCGCCGCCCTTTAATCATTTGCATCAACTATAAGCTGAAAAGGGTAAAGCAATGACCTACTAGTTTCTCAACGTCATACGTAATCAACAGCAACAAGAAGATTCGTAGTATTTATGTATATATATATATATATATATAGACGTTCATCCCTCTCATTCCTATTAACGTTACCAGTTACCACGTGTTTCACCAAGCGGAATTCACGATGAAAGCTAGTGCCGGCGCATTTGGCCCAACCGTTTACAGATTGAGATATCAGGCAGGTGTTAATCAACACATAATGGAACACGGGCGAAAGAGTAATTAGAGTGTTCAAATAGGAAGAAGGATGACGGCGATGAAATTAGTTCGTTAGTTTGGTTACCGGTGCACCAGTGTACGTATTCCGTATATAGTGGATGCGCTGGGATACGAAGCGTCCACGATTGGACGTCGAACGGCTACGACTCTAACCTAACCTAAAATAACAGTACGTGCGAATTCCCTAGGAAAGTTTCACGGTTACCAGATGCTAATTTGCTATTGTGAAATTGTGGCCACTTTCTGTAGTATCGTGTGTAAAGGCATTACCGTGACTTTATGTGTAGGTATGTATGTATATACATTTATGCTATACGGATACGATGTTAGCACCTCAATTTTTGAAAAATGTTTCTTTAATAGGCTTTTTCAATAGTTCTCCAGGAGTTCTATACTTCCTGATAGGTTTTAAAATCGTTAAAATACGTATTTTTCAAAAATATAGGCCCTACGGGAAGTTAGTACCTCGTAAGTAATATACTCGTCTTTTTGGCTTTAATCCTCGGAACTATTTCTAAAAAGTATCAAGAACTCCAGAACTCCTTCTGGTGGTCCTGGAACTCATTATGTTTTTCTTAAATTTTAAACAATAAGGTGCCAACTTCACACCCGTTATATGCCGCTACGCGTTGTGTTCTTGTTTTATAACTATAGCTTGGTAACATGTCGCGTAATCTGGACTGGATAACCATCCGGTCTTTCGGAGATTTTCAAAGTGGATCCTGTTGCGAAATAAGGAGATAATCTCGTAGGTGGACGATAGTCGAGTATGGCGAATGGGGAAAGTGCCTCGAGTCGTACCCGTTCGATAAGGTTCTTTTGTATCATCTAGTTTTTTTTTTTTTCTTACATGTTTAGCTTCGCTCTAAGACTTTCTACCGGGAGTGGTGTGTTGTGTTTATCAGACACCCTATATAGGTACGCGTACAAACATGAAGTATATGAATTCACATGTTTTGAGGTTGATAAAATCTTCGGTGGATGCCTTGATGTTCGATTATTTATTTTTGGAAAGTTGCAAAAATAAAGTTACCAGATTTTAATTTCTCTCTTGGCATTGGCTATACTGCATATCGAGCTAGTAATTAGGCCATAATTTTGTATACCTTTGTCTCAGGTTTTTGTAACGTGACGCTTGACACTCGCCGATCGCATATAGGAGATTAAAAAATTCGAGACTGAGCGACAGACAACGAGGCTATCCCATTGTGAACGAGCCTTTCGTTTTAATTAGCTGTTATGACACTTTCGCGTCTTGCGTGTTCGCGCAAATATCATTTGCGGAACGACGTTGCGAAATCTCTACGGATCTACCTATTCAGGATAACTCCGGCAGTTTTATAACGAGCCTTGAGTACTCCTCTCTGCGGGGTTTCAATGCCCTATCTTTTCCACGGTGTCTGGAAGTTGCGTGGTAGCTTTGAAAAAAAAATGTTTCTTTTTTTTTATAACCAACTTTTCACTCTAGAAATAATCCGAGCGAAATACCACATCTCGTTTGTGGCTACGGGACTATTTTTTTTAGAAATTGCAAGAAGCGATAAGGAAATAAAAAATATTTCAGCCACATACACTGTCTCGTTCATACGTGACAGAAATAGAGAAACAAGCCTGTTTTTATTCATGGTTCACCGTGAGAATAACGTATGTTACTCTGCGTGACGTTGCACTGCGAATCCCACGCGTAAGGGTACATCTTTAATCGTAAATAGATTCGAGCCTTTGGCGAGGCCGAGCAAAATCGCGGTTTTGCATTCGCGCAAAATCCGATCGGTTTGTCGCGTGTTTTTCGTTGCACACAAAAGGCGTAAATAAAATGGCCCCGAGCTGGGCCGCTAAGCACATCGAGAATGGCACGGAACGGGTCGCTAATATTTGCACGTGTGCATTGTACGCTTTTACGTAACACGCTCCGAATCCAATAGAATATTTATCAAATGGTAACACGGGAGCAATGCGAACGTGAAATTCTGATCATTTGAATTGCGCGCCCTTTTTGCCTACGTGGGTCGGAACTCGCATTAAGATAGTTTCGTACGGCAAGTCCCTCTGCACGCTGTTTCGCGAAGCTTGTATACTGATTTTCGTTAGACTTTATTGCCATTGTTAAATCAGGTTTTTTTTTTTTCGAAAACCGTGAAAATTTTATTCCACCAAACCCACGAACTCCCGGAACCTCTTTCAAACCCATACGATTTAGATGTACAAACGTTGGGTGCCCTCGCACGGTCCATGAAAATAATTAGCATCTCATAGCATGTGCTTAGCATTGCTAACATCACTTGGCTTTTGTAACCACGTGGTTCGTGTATCCGTTTCTCACGTATGTGCTCTCTGGAACAGACGGGCTTAAGCATACGTGGATGCGTTCCTACTCTCTTCCACTTCGGGGGTTGCTTGGCTGGGTGGGGGGCAGAGGGGTTGTCGTAGGTAGGGTGCCGAGACACGTAGCAAGGTAGGTACCTACCATACAATCCAGTACTGTGTCGCTTACAAGTCCTTTGTTCTCTGAGCCGCCAACGTGCAAAACTATGCTAATCTATGTTCATAGCCGGAATGTCGTTTACTCTAATGTCAGCCAGAAGCAAAATTCATGGTAACGTTTTGCACGGGTTTTGAAGACGAGCGAATTTCAGTTCGAGTCAAGTTTCGCGACACTCGATCCGTTTGCCGTGTGAAAAAGTCAATTTGACGAGAGCGAAAACATTGGTGTATGAAAAAAAAGTTTTTTGCAAAAAAATTACGAAATTCAATTGGCTTGCGAATTTATGAATTATTTTGCCGTTTCCGTGACTCTGGATTTAGTGGAATAAAATATTTCTGTTGCGAGGGGGTTTTTTTTTTGGTGAAAAATTGATAATAAAATTTATTAGGACGAAGGGAAATTGAGGTCGAAAGTTCATCCCTTAGCGATGTAAGGACTATAGGCAGCTTTTGTGTACGTTCGATTTAACCTGCATCAACCCCTTATCCGGTCGCGTGGTCCTTGAACCCTTTACATATTAATTGTTCCGTGTCACGATAATAATCTCGCGGACGTATCAATCATTTTACAGGCAGCGCTCCTTAGCTGCTGTACACTTGGGGCTCGGTATTAATTAACACCTCTAACGTAACGTTTTAATGATCCACGAAAAATTGGCTCGCTGGTATGGATTAGCATTGACTAGTAACCCCACCACTATACCTATACTGTTATACGAATATACGAGATACTAATATATTATACGGATCTACGAATCTTTTGGAAAAGCAAATTTGCTTCGCGCGCTCGTAGCTGCGTGTAATTCAAATATGCTAATATCCAAGTACACGTTGCTATGACCGCACAAGGGGGATGTTCACGCATGAGAAATGTTCGGCAACTATCGGCAAAGATCGTTAACAGCTCGATTACACTTTTCCATGTCAATTGATAAAAATTTTAAATCCCTAAGCGCTGCAAATACCTGGTGTACCCAGTGTTTTTTTTTAAATCCACAAAATTGAGTGATGCGTTCAAATTACATACGAAGAATTTGATATATTCACAGTGTACGCTTCAGTGGCAGAAGTACCAGGAAAAAAAATATGGCGACTGGTACGAGGGTAGTTTTTGAAAAATAATTCCTATTAAAAAAAAAACTGCCACTGCGTCGCTCGTAAAATTAATTATTCGGCCGGTTTGGTTATCGATGCTTTTTTATTTTTTTTTTGTCGTTTTCAAGTAAAATCGACCAAGAAACCGAGTGTCGTCGCGAGGCCGCAACGATGCGATATCGCTCGGCGATAAAGTTCATGAATACGTAGATGACGGGACCTCCCATTATTTCAGTTCTTCGGGCGCTATAGTATTTACAGTATGCGAGCCCTACGTGTCGCGGATGGTCTGCAGGTACGAGGTAGCAAAAGGAAGAAAAGGGAAAGATAAAAGAGGGAGGTATTAAAAAATGTAAATATTTGTAGGGTGCGCGTGTAAGCGCGGACTGCTAATCTATGCAACGTATACGCCGGCAAATGCAGGACCAAAGGGAACGTGGCGGAGCAGTATGACGCAAGCAACGAGCATATTTGCCCCTTGAGGCTATAAGCAGTGCAACCAACTCCTGGTGCATTGCTGCAATTTAAAAGGGAAGTCCGAGTGCAGCTGGTATCGTGTGTGCACTCGGTGCACTGTAGCATCGGTGTGCATGCGCCCTGCAGTATGCAAGGTGTGTTTAAACGGTATTGATATAGGAGGACATATGCGTGTATATACATATATATATATATAGGATTATGGAATCTGGGTTACGTACTCGTGAGACACGTAAAACAGCTGTATTAGGTGAGATAGAAAATTTCTTTTAATTAAAAGAAATTTTTGATTTACCGTAATGACTTTGTAATTGTCCGTTGGGCCAATTTGATGATGGTCATGGCAGTAAACTTTTTTGGTTGTATTCTTAAAAATAAAATTCTTACCTCGCTTCGAGTTAATCGCCCGGCTACTTACGTATTACGGTCTTGGTCGTTGTTACGACTTCGTGCTTAATAATTTGTGCCCGGTTGATTTTTTTTCGTTAACTCGAGGGGGTCTTTACGACTGTTTCTTGGTACTTTGTTACGGCAAACGGCGGTCGCGACAATATTTTTAATCGCGTCTACGATGATTATCGTGAATTAATGTAATTTCGGTAGCGGTCGTTATGGCTAGTTTTCATTGTAAATTGGAACACAATTTATTTCAGTAGCGCGTAAGCCGATTAGTAACGTGCATTAATTTCTTCATTCAACAGAGATACTCGGATGTTTCAGGCGTTGGAGATTTTGTAAAGAGATAATAAATAATATTTCGTGGGTAAGTCAAAAAAAAAAACAATTTTTGTTCCGATTGTACACTCCTAATTCGCTGAGGTGGCTAAAAAATGTTATATCTTTAATGCGTCGCATCGATCGTATGGAAAAATAAAATTTCAACTATTTACACTATCGTCACGTGTGTCCCGGTATCAGGTTTATCACGTAACACGTTACAGGGTTAATTTTTAATGCTCTACACTCGAGAAGCCTTTTTATAGGTGCAACGTTAAGTTTTACTTCCTTTCCCGTTTCGTTTACTCCGTGAAACAATTAACCGTGGAGCAAGAGCAGACATAATAGATGTGACCTCGCGTGACTCGCCGGCACCGCGTTCGGTCCAGTTAGTCGAGTTTTTGGAATAACTTCGAAATTATACATTATACACGGAGGCCACTTCTACCTTGGGACCACGAGAGATGGCAGAAGAGAACGGAGAAAGCTTTAGCCCTGTATCATTACGTCTTATTACTATAATCATACAGTATAATTAAAAGTGGACGCAATTATCCGACATTCCTCGCAAGTAATGATTATATACTGTACATTCTGTGTGCGCGTATATCTATATACATATTGTACAGTACAGATATTTTTGTATAATTTTCATATCCGGCGGAATCTCAGTTAAATTGCGTAACGGGAAAAGGTATCCAAGAGAGTTTTCATGAAAGTCGTCTGAAATGATTTTCAAAATGAACTGCGATACCGTTCAATGAAAATTATTGGCACCTGTTGTTACGTCTTACTGATTCGATGGGTTTGCCCATAGTCATTTAAATTTTAAATATCCCGTGAGCAGGTCTTCGTTGTTTGACCAATGAGATTCTGGGAAAAAGCAAATTTTTTATACCTTTGTCATAAGTGGTCTCGTGCCTAGAACCAGGCTCGATTGGCCTGTTGATAATAGATTGCAAAATCAGGCAATTTCTTCGAAATTGAAAAAAAAAGCGGAATACTTGCTAAAATATTTCGCATGCGTCACGCCAGTCTCATTAATTCCTAGAAAGAAGACTGAACTTTGAGAAGTATCGTTGATTGGGTTCCCAAGAATAATAATGACCTACGAAAATTTCCAAAATTCCAAATTTCTAATTTGTACCCAGTGAAAATTTTTTTTTTTATATTAATATTACGTAATCGGCCCTATCGACCCCGTGTATATTTATCCCGATTAAAATTACCCCAATTCCGTACCAACGTCCAATGGTACCGAGTAGAAAGTGTCTTTTCTTTTTTTTTGAAAATCTAAAAAATTCACCCTCCACGCAGTAACGACACCATAATAGCATCGTGAATGAAAGGTATAAAAATAAACACCCTACACACTACAATAACACTCCAGCATCCAGGATGAGCAGCAACTCCAGGAATCTTCCGACTCGTAGCTAAGGGTGCGAACTGCTGGGAAATCGGCACTCGAGATGGGGTTGTTTTCACCCAGGGTACCCCATTCTATCCCATTCTATCCCATGGACCATTCTCCATTATGTAAACAGTTTTGTTCGCACTTTGTACTCAGTTATATTCCGGCATTTGGGCCCGTTGACCTTCCACCCTTGGAGCGCAAGGGATGGGCGGCCATGCAAACCCACCCTTCTCGAAGGTCCCACGGGGGTGGCGATGCTCATATTCTTTCATTGTTATTCTCTTGTTTCACCCCCTCGTCCCTCTTTTCATAGCCAGACCTCTCTTCATCACGTGGATAGGTAGAGACACTCACCCTTATCTAACCCCTCCCCCTCCACTTCCCCCCCCCCTCCCTCCCGTGTCATCCTCCTCTACCTTACTTTGAACGTCTAGACCGTCACCCCCTTCCTGTCCCATGAGATTTCGCTACGATCCTTCGGACATTGCCTGCGCTCTATCAGATATCCGTCTGTGTGTCTCTTGGAACTTTAAGTGATTAGAAATTTCTTTTCAACTTTTACCTATTTTCAAAAAAAAAAAGTGGAATAAAAAAACTAGAAATGTCCACGGAGGACAAGCTAAAGATTTTATTTTGCAGTGTATGAGCATATATATATATATATATATCGAATACGAGTAAACCCGTTAGAGGCATTGCTGTTTCTTGAGAAAGACAAAAATATGTGCACCGCGCATGCGCATACTGTAAGATCACCGAGGCGGAGAAAGTTTTATTGAGAGAGCAGTATCGTAAATATCAAAAACTTCGTGATGCTCGACGAAAGTCCTATTCGGTTCATTTTTTCTTCTTTTCTTTCCTCGGTCATATTCAACGTTGGGCTCGAGGGGAAGTTAAATGTGGCGTGGCGGTAAAGAAGTAAAAATTTGAAATCCTCCAAGGCTCCCGCGTACGGGGTTAGCACAGTCGAAAAATGTTGGCGTTTCCATAAAAGGAACCAAGCCGGATCTTACGTAACGACAGGATTATACCACGAGCGCTTCTCTCCTTTTACATCTGCCCTTTATAGCTAAGTAGGCACCAAAATGAAACGCGTTTAAGGCCGCGTATAATGTAATCAGGGCTGCCAACTCGCGCCGTACCGCGATGGGTCCCCGTACCCTAAACGTATTCAATAAGTCCCGCAAGAGGCCACCGTCAACTCTACAAGACGTTATCGCCGTCATTGCGGTCCGAGTATATTAACGATATGGTTAAAGCCGATGCCTTAAACCTGATCCGTCTTATGGGATACTTCGATGTTGATTAAATTCCATGAAAACCCAAAATTCTAGGCGATATTGCGTTAACGGCGAGCCTGGGTTACTTCCGTAACGCGAAACCCCCGTTATAAGGATGATATACATATGAAATGAGACCTTGAGGGATGATAAAGAGAAATTAAAAAAAAAATAAGGCCCAAACTTTGTACAAAATTTTTTTTTTAATTTTCATCAATTTACTCAGTTCTTACTCTCTTTTTTTTCTGACTAATTCCAAAATCTTAGCCGAAGTTACTATCGCCACCCTTAACGGAGATAACGTTTTGCAAAAGCGTTTTCAAACTTTCGTCATTCGGAGTGGATAACTTGACTACGGTTGCCATTGGGCTCCATCTTCTATAAAGTCCGGCGCTCACCCTTCGACCTTCTTCTTCTTTTGACCCTGCTGGTCTCTTGGTGCGCCCTATAAGCTGCTCCATACTCTACCCCCCCTTTAGCCCGAGGATATTTCTTACGACGTGCCGTCTATTTTATTTCTTCGAGACTCTTACGCCATCCTATCGTTTTTACCAAAGAGATAAAGCTCTTATCACGTGCCTTCAATGAGATTAGCATTTTTTTTCGCGGTTACCCATCCAAGTACTTCGGACCTTTCGGATAGTTGTTAAATAAGAAACAAAATTATTATTTTTTCGTACTGCATACGGTACGCGATAGTTACCAGTGCTAGTGGGATACTGCTTGCTATAGTCAGTGGCACTGTACCGTGTGCATAAAAACTATACTCAGTGGTACTAAAATTTTCGAACTTACGCTGCAACGAAGAATAACAGTAACGAATAATCTCTTAAAATAATATACGTATGCCGTATTATTTTATTCGAAATTTAACGATCCACAATGTACTGCAGTATATTTAATTGAATTTTATAGCCCATACGCGAGAGATGGTTGACGCACATGTTTCCATATACATAGTTATCAAAATGTATCATTGCTCAGTATTATTGGCTCGCGGCTAGTAACTTCGAGAGCTACATCATTTAATAGTTGGCATTCAGCTAACTTGTGTCGACTATAGATCCATCGAGTTAGCATATAGCTTTTTGGTCATTTGAAACAACGTTGATCGATACCCATTAATAATAGAAATCGGAATGATAATTTCACTGGATGACGAATATTTACTTCGAAATTTAAATAATATTCAAATATAACAGTTGCCATGGTAACACTATCATTGCTCCTGGCAATATTAATGTATTACGAAATTCATATATATATATATATATATATATATATATATATATCGTACGTACTGTTTCTATCGAAAGGGAAGAAACACCGCGCATAAATAAGGATTTGTCGAATTTAGCAAAAGTTTCGATAACACCAAAAAATTGCAAACATAAATCGCCAGATTTATTTCGGCTCGCATTTAGGACCGGCTTTTTCGATTTTGCCCGGGAATTGAAAACCCACCGAACAGGATTATATAGTCTCTACATAAGCAAATTTATAGGATCGGCATTTGGGGGAATTAGGTCACAAGAAAGAGAGAGAGAGAGAGTAACGAATCAAAAAGACAAAGACGACGAGCAAGAAAAAAAAAGGAAAAATAAGGGAACGGGGGAAAGAGAAAGACGAAATCTACGGATTTATGGAAAGTACCGTGTGTAATGCTCGGTTTATGTTTCCTCGTAAAAATCTTCCTTCGGCGTTATTATTGCTTTGCCGAACGAACTACATCAATCCTGCTCACCTATATCTGTACCTGCGTGTATACCGATACCACTTGAGATATTACTCATATTTTCTGGGGTGTCCAATAAAACTGACAGAATTACTAGATTATACTACTTTACGCGTTAATACTACATTGCCAGTGCATTAATAACAAGCACACTTTGCTTTCAGGTAATTTGTATATATATATATATATTTGTATATATGTTTACAGCTCGATCCACATGTGCATGACGTCATACGTGACCCATGTAACTTTTCCAATGAGTATATTTATCGTGATCCAATATTTCGCAGATTCTATTGGCGTAGATTCTCTTTGAACTTTATTCGAAAATATGAATGGAGCGTCGTATACACGTACGTAGTCGAGTATTTTTTTTTCAAATATACAGACCAGAGAAAAAGTTTTTTTTTTCAGCTGTATATTTAGACGATAATTCGGTGACTCTGTTGGTTTCGATTAAAGTTACAGGAGCGAATGAACTGGGCAGATTTTCAAAACTAGCGACAGATCGCTCTTCAAAACACGACGTCACATAAATATCCGTGAGGCATAGTCGCCGCTATGGAAAATTGGTCGTTGGTAGTTTCGTGATGGTTCTCTCTCTCCCACCATTTTTTTTATTTTTTTTATTTGGCGTTCGAAACGAGGCAATTCATTTTGTGAGAAAACGCGCGCCATCGGGTTCGCCTTTACCTTTCTTCCGATGCGAAGCGGCAAGGACGGAAAGCCGCGGCGACATTTTGCGGTCGCCGGTGATCGCTGCTCCACAAATCAACCACCGGGGCTAAGGAAGGCCCTTACGTTATAAGTCGGTATTTTTGGGACAGATGTTGAGATAAAATATGATCTGGTGGTTGTAAAACATCCCTATCCTCGTGATATCTTTTTTTTTTCTTTTTTTTTGGAATATATTACGTAACTGCATATACATATATTTATAAGATAGCCTAATCTTCGGTCAGACGACGGGGATACTTTTGAAGCACCATAATAAAGATTTTTAAAAAAAACTTATACAGTGTGTCAGCTTTAATACGTCTGTTTCGAATTAATCTTTTTTCTCTTATTTTTAAGGAAAATAACTAATTGGCCAATTGTCCCAAGTATTTACCTAATATTTTTTTTCTATCCATTAACGATACCATATATATATATATATATATATGCACTACGTGCAACCGTAAAATATATATATATACACGTTCTATCAGCATCGAATAGATCGTCTCACGAGTCTTACTGAACCGTATTCCAGCTATCGGCTCAAGATACTAACCGCAGTGCACGATGGTCGAATAAAAAGAGAAAATAAAAAAAAAGGTTTTTTAAAACAGATAAAAAGAAGCGACGAAGTCGTCAGTTCGTAAAGTGCCATCCGGCGACCGCGAAAAGATAGACGCAAGACGCATGGAAGCTCCCGCGAGAAACGGGCCAGCGAGAAGCCGAAGTATACGAAAGAAAAATGTCGGCCGTATGAAGTCGAAGAGTCAGTGGCAAACGACGGCACGTTTTAAAAGGCTTAAATGGAAGAGACGAGACTTTATGGCGTTTTACGACGTCTGAACGATCGAACTGAGAGGTCGAAGGGACTCGGTGAACGTCGTTGGGGGTGGATTCAGGGTGTATATCTACGCGTACGTGCATATAAGCAGAGTGCTTTTATATATATATATATATATATATATATATAAAGATACAGGACAAGGAAGACACTGGGAACGTACCAGATATATCGTGGATATCCGTTTGACTATTTTTAAAATGGCTTCGCCACGTTCCCCGATGATTAATATATAAACACTTGGCGTCTTATAAATATACAGCGTTTATGATGTCGAGCCCCGAGTTTTATTAGCTGTTTCGCTTAATGGCCGTCCTAGACTTTATTGTCGGCCACTTGGTCGTTACCGAGGCGCCGTATGTTAGGAGAATATTCAAACAGCGCGACCGCGTTGAATTTCGTGGAAAGGCGCCCTGGCTGTCGCAGAGTTGTTCATTTTCTCGCGAAAACTTTTTATGGTCAATCGACGAATGACAGTGGACCAATAATAATTTACATTGAGCCTCGAGGCACCTTGTTTCCTTGTTAGGAGATACGGAAGGGGGGACAATCGTGCTGCGGTTTAAGCGGGAAAATTTAAACGTACAGAGATACTGCTGAAAGTCTATACGATAAATGTGCACGCTTCGTAGGGTTATATTAATGTTTTTCAATACTGCTTGTGACTTTTGTTATAATGAAAAAATTTTTTAAAATTATTTCTCCTAACGTTTTAGTCCGCAATACGTAATTTTCCACTGTTTTGTTTAATCTGATCGTCGAAGATTAATTTTACGCTTATCACGAGATTACTTAGGGTTGATAACTTCCACCGGATTCACAATGGTAAACTCAAATTGCAGCTTATGTCCCAAGTGCATCCTGCTTACGTATGCATATGGGGTAGAGTCAAGATGGATGCACTATGTACGCGCAGCATCAACCGTGCCAAGTTATGAGCCCTGATGCAACCTGATTCTGCATGTATAGTGTTAATGGATGCTTATCCCATTCTCTTCTCTAATCCTGACTCTATTGACGCGGAAACTACGAAGATTTTATAACACCCTATATAAACATGAGATGCGTATACGCATAACGTGTATTAAAAAGTTTTTTGTTTTCGCGACTGTTTATGATAAATGAACGAAATTCTGTTTTATCGATTAAAGTCTTTTCTTCGCCTTTTTGCAGAAACGAAAATTATTTTTTCTTACGAAATAAGTCGATTGATTTTTGGAAAAATATTAAAATCACATAATAGTGGGAAACATTAGCGATCTAAGGGTGTGGAATTTTTTTACTAGTAGTTGCGTCACATCAAGATCAAGATTACGCAACATCCGCTATCTGATCGAACAAACCGCCGATCGATCGGTCAAGATTGAAGTAATTATTAATATTAAACCGTGACAGCTATTACGTAAGATCGTGCTGCGCAAGCTGTATTAATTTACTGTAGCTCCATTTTATTTTCACTTCTTTGACTAATTTTACAAATCGTTCAATTTGAAAATAATAGAACGACGTGATAGGCTCAGGATTTTCTTGAATATTATAGAATTACTGGAGCCGCACAAGTAAAAAAAAAAAAAAAAGGAACTGCAGTGAAAATGAAATAAGCGTAAAATTAAAAGTTTTAATGACGTAATATTTCTTTGGATATTCCATAGTTTTACTCGTATAACGTATATTATCAAGCTATACCAGATTCTATACCACATGTGTTTCCTCTAGAAAACGTAAAAGACCAAAAGTTTCGGCTAGCGGCTAGCAAACTGCACGGAGTTTTGTTGCATGGGTTATATGCCGGTGTTATTAAAAACAATGTATGTCCAAAAGTGTAATACGTTGGTTCATGCGACTACCCGTTGCTCCACATTGAAACGAAAATCATGAATATGTATATCAAGGCAACACGTGCACGGCATGTGTGGAATATGAGGATTTTGCGGTCTGCACGGAGAGAAACGCCTCGGGGTTGGCCTTTAAGCTAGGGTGCGGCCATGTTGGTCCAGACCAAAAACTGCAGACAGTCAATTATCTTTTGCTTCAACAGTCGCGCGGGTTACGTGTCATAAAATAATTTTCATTCGACAAAATAATTTTTTGAAACAACAGAGACACGATTTAATAAATTCTATACAATTTTCAGATTAGGTTTCCCCTCCCAACCCCCCCCCCCCTCCCGCCACCAAGCTATTGAAAATTTTTCCTTGATTCAGCGTGACGTCACGAGTCCAAAAAAAATTTCATCAAAAATCCATCCACGATACTGTTGACTACTGATGGATTTGATGAGAAAAAAAATGTGTATGTTCGAGGCAAACTTTGTTTTTTGTCAATTTTATTTTTTTACCTACTCGAAAATCCGTTATACGGACCAATGGATTTTCGAAGCTTCCAATAACACTGATAGAATTTTCTCTAAAACCCTCTCTAGGAAAATCGAAAATATATACGGAGCTTCGAAGCTTTCGACTCGTTTTTTCCATGATGGCCGACAGTCCCACATTTCGTCCCGGCTGTGTGGTTCCCTTTGATTTAGTGAGATTGCCATCCGGAGGATCAGCTCGCGGCGAGTAAAGATGAGACGAGGACTCCGGGATACGTAGGTATCCAAAGAGTCTAGATTTTCATCCATCCGAATCCTACCCGGTGATTGGAGGAGGACTTCCGGAATTTCTGGAAAGTCCTTATCGACCTACTGATCGGCAAACGAAATTCACTTCCGTTGGACTTTTCATTAGCAGAGGTTACCGTTTTTTAATCGTGTAGGGACTTTTTTTCGTTAGCCAGATGACACTGCCAACGGCGTAGGATCAGCCAGGTTATTTAGCCACTATATTTCTTCACGACTCGATACCAGCTTCCTTATTGATACAAACGATCAGAAGTCTCTGGCCAACCATGATTTCCTTGGATAAGAATCATCGATCGAACGGCGTCGTTCTGTCCCGAGACAAGATCCGGTTGCCAAGTCTGATCAACCTATACGATGCCTAAAGCTCAACCAATTCTTCCTACGTCGTTCCCGCTGCGAGACAGATGGGAATAAATGCCATTCGTAGCTCATTTGTTTATCTCAACCAACGAATCCGTTAAATTGATACGTATCGCCAATCGCTTGGAATTTCCAATAAGACGGAGGATCGTGCGTGACTGTGGAATTGGTATCCTGTACGGATTTAGTCTTCAAGGTTTACTATTTTTTTTCTGCTGAGACTTTTTTTTTCCAAAAAGTATATCGAACTCCACGTGCACTAAGATTTTCACGGAAGGTACCGTTAATTAATTCGACAATACACTTTTGTTGCACAAAATTATTTATTGCACGTAAAACCAATTACTGTAATTCGTACAGTCGAGTTAACAGCGTACGAATAGCCCGTATAAATATTACATTTTTAATCCTATCGTTATTACCATTTATGAGGAAAAAATTTGTCGCGATTAACAAATATCGGTAAAATTATTTTATTTACAAATACAAAGTTTTAAGCTTCGTATAATTTTCAAAATTTCGAGCGGTCGTTCTATCAGGCAAAATTTTTATTTTGCTTTTTCAGGCTTGGTCTGTAGAGCTTAGGATTTGCCGATGTACGACAGGAGGATTGAAATCGTTGCTTTGTAATGTGAATTTTGAACCCGCGTATAATTCTATGCAAGTGTATAATATTTATATACGTATATATAGAGAAATTCTTATATATATACCAATTATACATACCGTTTCATTTTACATAACATATTCCGTATGCCTATACGTTTGTTGCATATAGTCCAGGTAGTCGGTGTTACTCCACGATATTAACACTATTAATAATTCTCGGTTGGCTGTTATGTCCGTTTAGACGTGGATTTATCGATCCAAGTTTACCGCCTCGGCGCAATCTCTCTCCGAAACGCTAAGCTGATACAGTGCGACGTATACGGGGTGTCCTTGTTGAATTTCATTGTTTTCACAGACAACCGATTTCACCGTAATTAATCACCCGTTAAGTATGGGTACTCAAAATGAAAAGCTCGTTTCGCGGAAATAGAATTGAAAATTTTTTAAAACTTTTCTTTTATTAACGTTCTTGCGCAACTAGTACTTTCTTTGTTACCATATTCAAGGTCCTCGAGTGTAATCGAACTTGACTGTTATTTGTGCTCCGAGCGCGAAGGAAATTACGTTAATCGTAATCGTGGTAATTGACGATAATATATCCCAATTAAAAAAGTGCAATCTTGGCGGGACTCTAGCAATATTCACCGAAAGCTCGTAAATTCACCTTATAAAGGGTGGAAAAGAAATTTTTGGATAAAACAAAATCAGAAAAGCAGCGATTCGCGTGTCGGTAATCTAACCTTGCAACTTCCGACTTCCGGGTCTTTCCACGGAAGTAACAAAGTGACTGAAGGGGCCGGCGAACGAATATTTTGATTGCGCAAGAAAAAGTTGTTCGTGCTTGGAAATGAATTTGAAATTCGAAAATATGTATAACTGGTAAATCGTAAGCTCGGTCGGATGCAATCCTTATTTATAGAATTTGAAAATTGCTTTTTTTTGGGAAATTTTGTTTTCAATATTTGTTGCGCAATATCAATTGTTTGTCAAGTATGCACACCCCGTACATGGGAGGTGGCTGCTCTGACTCTAGTTACAGAGTTGTTTCTGCTCGCACACGTCAACCAAGTTGACGGAGTAGTTTATTACCAGGGTGCTGGAAACTAGTATTCACACAAGATATGTGCTGGCAATTTCCACCTCCCACCCACATAAGACAGTGTAACGCAAAGCTGGCAATAAACACGAAATTGCGGAGTTGCTTGTGTGCAAGATGATTCAAAGGCGTTTTGAATCCCGAAGTGAATGTCAAAAAAAATATTCAAAATTTTGTATTTTATAAATTAAGAGTGAAATCGTTATATCTTTTTATACTACACATGTAATTTTTACTCGAATCGACAAAAAAAATTGTCTAGAATCAATCGTGCTTATCAGACGCTACGGCGTCGCGTGGACAGGGGTATTTTTGAAATTGTTTCAAAAAAATTAAAAGACTCGGTATGATATTCACTTGGAGCCCGTGTCAGAATGAGTTTTCATAAAAATGAAGGGACGGCATTTTTCATTCATATTTCAAAGTCTAAGGCGCCCCACCCTGCCCCACCCTTCCGTGAGTTATGCTTATGGAGTCAAGCTTCCTACTTTACCGGCCGTTATTTAACAATTTTAACATAAACGTGGTCGCGGCATCCATGCGTTTCCACGGACTCGTAAAATTGCTGAATGGCGCCATATTGCATTCCTGTGACACTTCCCCCCGTCCTGTATGCGCCCGTATCTGCATGACTTCCTTGCTTCTCTCCTCTTTCGTCTAGCCTTACGTACCATCGGTGCATCTTTCTCATCCTGACGTTCATCTGTATTCTTATCAATCTTTTTCCACCTGCCAAATATCCAGCAACTGTATTAAATCCGCAAGAAATTGTTTTCTCTTCCTTCCAGCGCATTGGCAACTCCGTAAGGGCAGAGAAAAATAATTCCGTTATAAAAAAAATAATTTTTCGACCTACGACATACCACAGCATCCGTCCTTACAGGATTTTTCTCGATTAAAAATATTGATAAAAATATTCGTCAACGTACATGCATCTTTATCGAATTTCCTATGTCCGATATGGAGGATACAATTTTCAAAAACACTATCGCATGTTCACTGACTATAAATTATGCGTCACGTATGGCTATCACAGCTTCGAGTATCTGTACTTTAGTATACATATGTGTACCAGTCACGTACCGGCAGTTTTCTTTTTCAAAAATATTTTATCGACGATTTTGAATCCCTAAGGAAGTTTGATATTGTTATTATCTAATTTGGAAATTTGTCCCGTAAGCTCTCCGTTGTGAACTTTAATCAAATAGCTACGCGTACGTGCTACAGGCACAACGAGGGTGTTGCTGGTTACGTCAGAGGAGTAGATGATCCAGGATGATCGAACGATCCGTCAATTAGATGAGACGCAATGTACGTATAGTTCGGTAAACAGTGAACCCAGGTAGAACATTTCCGTTTAACATATATGTATAGTAAAATTTAATTTATACGAACATTTGGTTAACGTTCACTCGTAAATTAATTTGAGTTAATGAGTTTACTGCTGGCTCTTGGATACCCTAGGACTTTGAAATTCAAGGATACGCAACTACGGGTGTATGCTTCCGTCATTTTCGAGTGTTTGGATTTAATTTATTTATTTAATTGAAAGCGATCAGGAATTAAATGAAGTTTTATCTGGATCGCTAAAAGGTTATCTATTTAATTGGAACATTTTGTCAATTTTTTTTCCACAGATACGTTTGTATTGTTCTATCAGAATAAAATTAATTCAAGGTAAAAATTAAATAATTTAATTTGCCTAGACGTAACAGCTATTACCCTGTATTTTATACGCTATGACATTGTGAGGACTTAATTTTTTTAGGTAATAAAAATTTTGAAAAAAATTTTATTGACAATGCCCAATCGGCCTTTATAACTTTATAGTACGTTCGTATTTTCATAAAGCAACGACGTAAAATTTCGCGACCCTTATTATTATCGCCATTGTTTGCGTTTATTAATGAACCACAATGTAGACACGTTATATTACAACGTTAACGGGCATTAACATCTGGATTGTTAATTATTGCAAATTAACCGTCGCATAATTACAAGCCGCATGGCGGAACACTTGGATTCCCATGGGGTCGACGTTTGCATTTTCCCCGACGACAATTTCACCTGCATTCGTGAAATAAATCATTCGATATCCTTTGGTCGTCATGGAAACGGCGACGTGAAATTATCTAAAAAAAATTCATCGCCCTCCGTCGTTAAATATAAATGACTACCGTGAAATGCCGTTATAGAAATTTATCGAAGAATACATCATCGTCCCGTAACCTAAATCACACCTGTTACGGCATCGCCTAAATATCCATTTACTCGAGGGAATCCTATCACGCTGATAACGATAATCCGCCAATTAATATTCTAAGCAAGACCGAGCATACGTCATTAATACTCATTGACTGTCAGTCGGCAGAGACAACGGAGAAGTTTAATTTTGCTGTATCGCGAAATTAAGCAGACGTTTCTGGAATAATAGATTATTGATAAGGAATTATGTAATTTATTAAATTATTAAATTCCATTTATCTCATCGATCGATAATATTCGCACGCTGGCAGGGAATTTGTAAATTTATGTAATTTTCGTTCTTTTCTTTTTTTTTTTCTACGATTATACAGTGTCCTCGTTCGACGTGTATTTAACTGGCAATTACTTGGGACCATTTCAAATCCTCCCGCGCAAATTCAGGCTTGGCATTTGAAAGTGAGCAAAACTTTTATTCACGGAGCACTGGGTTCCGGAGTCTCCTGGCTCCAGGCGAAATTAACGTGTCCTACGGCGCTCTCGCGTGTCCGAATGTAAATCAGTAATGTGGACGCGTGACGCGAATTGCCAAGTAGCATTGGCGCGTTTACCTCGCGGATAAAATGCATTTAATGCGAATGAAATTGGCGGCGCACGAGGGCGCACCTGGGTTACGTCAATATTTCGCGGATTCATTAGTTTCCCAATCTCCTTCGTATTTCCTCATTTTACCCCAATTTTTTCGACCCTTCAAGTTACTCCGGCATTTTTTTTTTATCACGGGGTCAAGGAACCACAAGGTCCCTACGCTCAGGCACGGGCACACGTGTCCGAGACATTTGCGAATCTGGATGCACGGACCGAATACAGGAAGGGACGGACGTCGATAGATTCGCAAAACTTGTACATACTGACGGGTCGAGAGGGAGAAAGAAAAAAATTTCTAAGAAATTTCACTTGATAGATCGCCAAAGTTTTTCCGGACTCGAAAATCTTTCTGGGCAAGAGAAAATAAAATGTACAAAGTTCGTACGTCCGGTCGTGGACGTCGAAAGAATTTTTCAAGGTGACTGTCCTGTGTTGCTGTATACTCGATTGGTATATTTTTTTATTTCAATCTAGGGACTTTTTATTTGCCCAATACCAATACCATTAATGCATTCGCTGTTGATTAATACTCCCTGGGGGTTTTGACAATTTCTATACACTATCAACCTACTTTCTATTAGAGACATTGTTATCAGATTATATATCACTGGTAATTATATAAGAGCACGAATGACCATACGTTTTATTAAAATTTTTTTTTTTTAATTAATACACGGACAAAGTATATAAATAAATCAAAATCTATACGTACCTCAATAAAACAGCTGCTGTGTAATTGTCTCTTTTACCTTTCAAGCTTTACTCGATCGAACGAGAACTATCACAACTTTCGATTTCAAATCAATAAAGATCCGATCGATCTCATACATACGTAACCAGGTGCGTATCAACGTCGATCAAATTAAACGATCAATCCGTGCAATCAATATTATCGATCTGGAGCAAGAGTCCACGCTACAGAGCCCTTAGGCAATACCGATTGCGTAAACTGAACGAAATGACAGGAAGACGTCAGATGAAAAATGTCATGGAGTCTGAAAATATCATAAAACGTAATCATACAGTACCTAACCTATATTTAAATTGTCACCAACGATATAAAAAATATTTTCCCAATTACAAAAAGAAAATACCAATCAATAATTATCATACGTCCAATGAAAAATAAAAACCGATACAAAGCATAAATTAGTAACTTCGTCGAAGTGGAATACCGATCCACGATTCAAGATGGCGCCATATAATAAATTCGAAATGAACTGGACCCAAGGACTGGGCTTACTCGGGCATACCAAAAACTTTATACAAATAAAAGTATAGAACGATGCCGGGTTCGGCTAATTTTGTCGTTAACCCTGGACCCTACCAAGGTACCTCCAGCATCCGGAAACTTTCTGGAAGATAAACAGTTCCAGTTACTAGCTTGCAGCGCAAGCAGATCTTTGCTTTGAAGAACTGGCCGTGATCCAGTCGAGGGGAGGGGTTCTTAAAGAAATTTAAGTGAGGTTAGGTCGGGTAGCTGACTATAGGACGTGTACGCGTCCACCTTGACAAAATGTATAAGCAATTGGCTAATGAGCTAATTAACAACTAGTGCGACACTTCACGATATGATTGGTTCACGCAGATTACATAAAATCTATGGATTCTGAATTATTGCCATTTTACGTTCTTTTCCGCGATGCAATTGTCACTTACAACTTTGCCATAATAACCGTGCTTGAATGCAAATTACGTATAGCCGTGGCTTCGAAATGGCGGCCATCTTTGTATGGTCTTCAACCACCCTGATTAGTGTGCGCGATCAGTCAAGGTAATGAAGACAGGGTATATGCATATGGTATAGGATAGTATATATCAAATGATTACATGGTACGTATGTATGTGGTTGCGCAGTAGACAGAAGTTCGTATTGAGGTTGCAGTGATATATTTTTGAGGGGTGGGATATAGGGGGTGATTAAAAAATTTTATTCGCCATTCAATAACTCTTTCATAACACGCGGTTGCGCGATATCCAGTTTCTTATCTCTCAACCCTCTCGCTGTTACCGAAGACTAATCTCATCCCTTATTTTTCGTGATATTCTTTTCTTCTCACACTTTTTGCCGATCTCTTAAACCGAATCTCGTTCCAGCTGGCAACCTCCCCGAGTCATAATATTACGGGGGAATTTTCTTTTTTCGCGCTAATAATTAAAGCACTCCCAAGTTTGGGGTGTACCAGGGAGAGAGAAATATAAATTTTCCGACATTACCCCCAAAAATCATTCTGGCATTTCAGTGCTCAAAGTTGTGGGGTAGAGATAATTAATTGAAATTATCTTTAAAAAATCATAATCCACCCCATTCGACAATAATGATCATTTTATGCAGTACGCAACTTGACTTTTATTCCTAAGAAATACTATTCCACCATCTTTAACGAAGACAGGGAAGAAAAAACAGGAAAATAAAATTCATTTCAATTCGCAGAATCCTATTTTCATTTAATCACCTTAACCTTTCAGCGAACCCTCAATGAAATTACGCAAGTGTACCGCGGCCAAGAGAAATAACCGAACACTATTTATTTTCAGACGACATCGATCCGATGGGAATCTTAATTAGTTTTACATTTGGAAAGCGTCCAATTCCTCAAAGAAATCCAATGGTTATATGGTTAACCGTAACTCGATCGATTAAAAATGCTGAAGAACAAAAAAAATACAATGAAAAATCTAGAGAACGAAAATACGTACAACCTGCAACGAATTAATCGAAATAAATTTGGGAAAAAAAAGTTTTCATTGTTTTATCGCGCAAGATAAGTCGTAATTAATTTTCTTATCTATCCCCTCGCCCCCTTTGTTCCGCCTCTTGTACACCCCACCGTTCTTACGTCACCAACCCAATATCTCTCGGAGTGAGAATTAGTTTTCCCCGGTGAGTGTGCCTAACCTAACCTAACTCGGTCATTCTACCTACCTAACCTAACTTACCTACCGATTGAAAGAATCCGTGGGAAATCGAGCAGAAATGAAACCGACAGAAGCTTTCTGTAATCGTGGAAAAGGAATAAACCACATTTCGTTGAACGGAATGGCTCGTATCCCTTCTAGAAAAGATTCCGATATCGACGTCAAATATTTCCAGTAGATATTCTCGATCCTATTCCAACGAAATCATTGATAACGATAATATGAAAGGATAAATTTACCGATTAAAGTTCATTGTCACTCGATACAATTAATTTGGATCGAGTGATATAAAAATCTTAGTAAATTGCCGTAATCAATCAACATTATATACATCGTTCAAGTTTCGTGATTTATGCTGATTAAAAGTACACGCTATACCTAAGCACCGGCTTAGTACCAGCGTCCTCCTTATTTGGGGTAATAGCGCTGCGGTCGATCATCATAGAGGATTCGGTATTCTGGCGGGAAATTCAAATTACATGGCCACTGCAATCTGCTCTGACGTACCAATTGTCATTAGGTGAGGTCCAGCTGAATTATCATGCGTAACGTGATCGCTGTTGAAAGGACTGATTACCATTGATGATATATCCTTATCACTCTATTATTTATTATCGCAAATCGCTTTTAGGTATTATTTTGTAAAATAACGAAATAGTCAAATCTGGAAAAGTGCTGCAAAAAAATCACCGGTTCGACGTCATCAATTTTAAATTCCCCACAGAACCATTAACCCTCCGTATACGTACGCGTGCACGTGTATACATATATATATTGCCAATCGTGATTCTCTTACATGCGAACTGATTCGAAACTCGCCGATTTATCGTTCGACGTTACTAACGACATCGTTACGTGAAGATAAGCTCGCAATCAATGGATGACGTCAGTATAGGTGAAAACGGACGAAGCCCAGTTGGCTCTGGCGTTAGCGTGTGGAAATAGTAGCGCGTAAACGCGTATCAATGGAACGGAACGAGAGGGCTTCAACTTCGAAATTACATTCATATTCCTGATGGTATATGCAGGCGTCTATAGGAAATTATTGTAAATTGTGTAATTTCGAAATTCCACGCTATTCAACGTGTTGTTGGGTATTTTTTAAGACTTTTTCAATTATTACGCACGGCGGAAATAAGCGGGGGAGGCTTGAAAGTGGGAAAATAAAAAGAAATAAAAGAAAATTCTAAACCGATAATGGGAACTCCACGTATATGTACTTGGACGGTAGATATGTAAGTATATAATGCGAAGTGGTAGGGGTCGGACTGGTATATACAGTCCTGAAAGCGTTGAGGAAAATTGTAAGCCACATAACAGTGAAAGAGCTATGGAACGAGTTTGCCAAAGTTCTTTCATTCGTAAGAGTAGATACAAATTACACTTTCAAACTAGTTGAAATGCCGCGCGATTCCGAATCGCTTTACAACTTTACCATATGCCAGTGTCGCGGGTTCGCGTGGATTTATTTTTTCTTTATCCCTTCTTCCGGGGGTTTCCTTATTTATTTATTTCTTCTTACAGTGTATCCCCTTTTTAGACTTTACCGAGGATTTTTGCCTACTAGACCCAAAATTCTGAACGGTAAATTCTATTTCAGCCAGGCACTCTGTCGCTTTTATTTTTTTTTTAACTTCGATATACGTTTCTCCATGCCAGTCGCTACGTAACGTGTGCACGGAACGCTCAGTCGATTTGTACGGTTTTATCGATTTATAGAGAAATATTGATCTGCGCGAATGATATTTTGATAATAAATATTTTAATGAAAAATCCTGTATCTCAAAAATTTCGATATTCATTTCGTGGTGTGCCTTAATGGAATTAAAACCAGTCGATAAGGAATAATTATTGGATACAAAGCAAAGCGAATTGGACACCGATGGGAAGTCGAGTAGTCGTTTTGAAAATTCTTCTGAATCGGCGGGAAATTCAAATGGGACCCCTACAGATTTGGTTTGAGTATATAACCAGCATGGTCGCTGAGCCGTATGGAAATAAAGTACGAGTGATATTTTATTGCACGTGTTACTCGTGGTCATACATTTCGAATAAAGATATATGAGACAGCTTACTTGCGTTATCAGAAAAGAGACGTAAAATTTCAATGGCAAATGTCGCGTTGTCACTGAAAATAATAATTTCGAATATAAAAAGATGATTGTATAATGTCAAAAAAAAATAATCCCAACACACTTGCGTACATTGACGCGTAATCTTGTAGATGAAATTTAAGATAAATAAACTCTGGTCAGATACGTACCTTTGCTCTTAACAGGTACAAGACGGACTACCCTTTACTTTTGATCCCTCAACAGCTGACGAGTTATCTCACATCATCTCCAGTTAATTTCCCATCACGCGACCCGGTAACATTCGCTCTCTCGACTGACGATCCATTCAACCCTTAAGTCATAGCTACGTATATACATCTATATAAAATAGTCGTAGGGGATGATTCACTATCACATAGGCAAACTATAGGCATACGCAAGCATCCCCCGAAGCTTCCCCAAAGTAAGTAACCCGCCCTTCCTTGTAATTCAAAGTGTTCTCGTGCTTTGATAGACAGCTTGACGTAACTTCCAAAGGCGTAAGGTGGGGGTGAAGAATAATCAGTCCACCCCTAACTCCTAAGGGCTGTCTATGAAGCAGAATCGATTAACCGTATATCCAACTAACATTAATGTATGATCAGTAATCAAACCTAAATTACACGAAAATTCGAGCAGCCCCCCCCGAATTCATCCCCTTGTCACACACCTGACATACGAATGACCTAATCTTCATAAAACCTGCGATAAAACAACCCTTAAAATCCCGACAAACATTTCTTACCCTCTTCAACATTCTCATTTCCGTTCTCCAATTTCCAAATTCTAATTCACGAAACGAATTCAACGCCCCTTCTTTGCCAAGTGACTTATAAATAATTCCAAGTCTATTTGCCACCCCCGTCTCTACGCGATACACCCACCGCTATCTATACAAGGGGTTGTCGGTATGTTCTGTTCTACGGAGAATCGACGATCGCGTTTCGTTGCGTTTCTTCCCAGCAGTAAGGTAAATCGGTCATCGGGTATCCACCTGGGGGTACGTTGCTGGTGTTAGGTTAGGCAGTACCTGGGTATCCCGATACACTCAGGTGAGGTTAGTCCGGGCTCTCATGGTGCTCTTGGTATTTGCGGTTGCGACTCTAGAGCTCAAGTAAATCACTGCAAGTAGTAGAGGCAGAGAGAAGCACGGACGAGACAAGTGGAAAGAGAAGTGGACAGACGGTATGGCGAGAGGCTGGTCAGACAGACAAACAGAGGGACGGGGCAAACGCGGGAGGTGGCGAAGATAGAAACAAAGAGTCAAAGAGAGAGTGAGAGAGAGGGAGGGATAGAGCTCGTAACCGAAGGCAAGGGAGCGCAGGGGCGGACGAAGAGAGTAATGGCCACGACGTTCCTAGAGTCGGGGGGAGGTGCCGACGAATGTTAAAGGAAAAGACGTTTGGTGTAATTATTTTAGCTGGTCATCCATCATAGGAACGTGAAGCCACGCAAGCCATCTTGGAACGTGGCCATGTGGAGTAGCTGGCGCATTGCTTGATAATAATACGGTACAGGGATGTGTCGGATAGGGATCAAATATTACGGAAGGAGAATCAGTGAAATCACGGGGATTCCCCCTGTTTTACCGAGGAGCGACGAATTGGCGGTAAATTTAAAATTGTTAAAAAAATTTTTTTATTCCATCCTCATGAATTTTGATATAATTCAAAATTTCGTTCGAAAATTCACGGCTGCGATGTATATGCACTTCCGGTATCCGTTTCTTCTGGTCCGTCAGTGACAATCGTCGCGTTTACGTCGCTCGATGCAGTCGCGCACGTGATGCACTATTCTATTTGCATAATGCCGGGTAGAGGCGTATTGACGTTACGCCGACGTTTGTTCAGTGTAACGAGCGACGCTTCCATATTTTCATAACCGAAATTATATTGCCGTAAGGGATGAAGAATCCGAGAGTCGTTCGAATTGACCGTCGAATAATGACAGTCAAACAAAGTTTAATGTCACGTATACCGGGGGTTGAGTATCGGGTAGCGCTGATATCTGCGTCCCATGGTATACTCATCCCCGGCGCCTACGCATCGGCAAAATTGTATTTCTCTGCACTTTGCAAACTCGCCTTTACGGTACGATTGACCGAACAAATCGTCGTTCGGTCGCCCGTATGAAAATTCGCTAAAATTATTTCTACCACTTTGCCTCCTCTTCGCGTACTACATACGCGAATACATAAGCCTTGCGTATTAATCGTATTCAGTCGTTTGCGTAAATTGCCATTTTTTGTTACTATTTATCTAACGACGCACACGAAAGAAATAATGGTCGCTCGGAGAACGCCCGCTGCTTCCGGTTTTATGCGTCACGTGAAAATTTACAACCATGATCGACAGTCCTTTACCTCGGCGTCACGCGATACGTCGCGAATCTATGAATATTTATTTTTTATAGTCGACATGACCAAGGGTGGTTTTTTGGGCAAATTTTTATATCCGACAAATTTTGCGCAACGATGACGAAACACGATATAAAATTTGTTTCGTTCGATAATAGCAATTTTTTTTTTTTTCATAACTCTAATAAGTACCCCAAATACCTGATCATCCCTTAAAAGTCCATTCAGCCGATAATAGAAAATTACGTTTCCCAATTTCGTATCTGTAACGTTCACCCGTTCGATGCGGCTAATGACTTGACCTTTGCACCGAATTTCCGAGCGGGATAATTTCCACTTGTTCAGGAAATTGTTAACAACCCTTCCTTCAACCCCCCACTCCGACGCTTCGTTCACGTCATCTCCCCTGGCAGAGGCCACAGCATCCCAAAGCCAGAACTCATTATGTTTATTGAGAAAATACCACGAAGGGCTCATGAGAGCTTTATAAACCGAAAAATATTATAATCTCACGATGGAGCAAGGGATGATGAGGGTGGGTAAAGGCTATACGCCACGATAAAGGAGAGTACGAGAAAGACTTTAGGCCTTAAGGGATGAGGGTTAGAAAACTGCGACGACCCAGGGAGCATCTGGGCATCCGAAAACCGTATATATATATATATATAAACTGAAAAGTTCGAAGCTCTTGAAAAGTTAAGGGAGGATTGAGAAAAGGGGAAAATGAGGGATGAACTTTATTCATATTGACTGCCTCCGCTACCTCGAATTACCTACAACCTCCCCTTCCCATACGTGGACCAAATTTCTCCCCTCCTATCCCACCCCCCTCACCTCTACACAGGATTCTATACCTACTCAAAAATCCATATAATCGCACACCCTAATCACTCACCCTTGAACTACGAAACTTGCAGATTTATACCCATATACTATATATATATATATCCACTAATTTTTGAAACCTAATGTACATTCTGTCAGGTACTCGTTGTATACACAGATAACACTGTTGATACGTTTCATCGAATTGTTTGATAATTTTCAAAATGTACTCAGGCTCTCAATGGCGGCTGCAGAGCCAAATTTCCGAACAGATAGGCAGATGAGAGGCCGTGACTAATCAACGATTCGATAAGCTTTGTGAATCGTGTTGGTCATCCTGCGTTAGATCTATCGGTCTGGACCCACAGGCTGCTGGGTACCCCTATCCCCACCGACACCTAGTGCCCATCAGACCCATACGTTCGCTGTGAAACACACGGAACACCACCTCCTGTAAACTCAATATCACAAACGCCTCGTAACGTAACGTGCTCCACGCACTGGCACACATCAGAGACCAATAGCTTTCCATATGAATAGTCTGTGCGCGCTTAGTAAACATCGTGTAATGAGATTCAGTCTGCAACAAATATACGTTAGTGTCGTTTACATTTGCTCGGGAGGGAAACGTAAGAGCGGCCGTTCAACTCCACTGAGCAAATAGCTGGCCTGCCGAACACGAGTTTGTATAATGTTAACTCAAGTTCGTCAAGCGATGCTCGTGGCAAGCAACGGTATATATTTGAAAAAAACTTTTTTTTTTCGAAAATACTTGAATCAAAATTTTTCCGATTTTTCGATTTTTTTTAAATGCCAATTTTGATGGACGTTTTTTTTGTGCAATTTTTATGCCACGTATATATGCATGGGTATGCATGGTAGGTCTTATGGCGACGGGTGGCCTATCGGTAACTCAATAATGAATCGACATGTGAATAAATGATAGTGTAATTTATTGTTGTACAAGCCGCGTTCGTAAATATCATGGAAAATGCCTACGCCGTAGGCACAAATGGGCACGTATCGTATCGGGGGTTTAAATATTAAAGAGATATTTTTTCATTCATGAAACGAAGAAATTGGCGCGTGTATCTGGTGGATGAGGATTTTTTTTTATCGGACTTTGTGGGTCACTTTTTTTTTAGATAGTTTAATTATCGTAGCGTGAGTTCAATTTGACTGGTTATTTAGTTTGAATGGAATTTTTTTGTTATGCAATTTTTAATGGGATACGGCTTCATTCGATGCATGGAAAATCAAAGCGCACTGGATTTGCATCCAAGGTATTCCGTATGCGATGCGTCCTTACGGCAGTAATGCGCTTGACTGCACTACGGGCGACATTGCCTTTTTGAGGGTCGGTTTAAACGAGAAAAAAAAGGAGGAAAGGAAATGAGAATCCGAAAAAAAAGAAAAACAACCCTGTACACCACGTCCGAGGGTTAAACTGAACGGAGAGCGAGGGAAACAACGTAGAATCCAATATACGTGAGCATCTCGTACGCGGAACACGTGTGGACGACGGTGGACGGAACCCGCCCGTCTCGTTTTGGTTTTACCTAAAAGGTAGAAATAATGTTGCGATCCAAGAATTCAGGTCGAATTTTTTTTACCCTGCCGCATCCTTGATCATTTTTTTCAGTCCGAGTTAACAAACGCGAGATGGTATTGGACAGATTTTTTTTCAAAATTAAATCGAAAAGCTTCGACGATATATTGTATTATATATATTTTTAAGACACTAAATCCGTTATCGATTTACCACTGAAATTCGTTTACGTTCTAACGTCCTGTACTCGATTCCCCTTTTTCCTATTTCGCGTAAAGCATCATTTGTCACGATATACCAAGTTGGGGGCTGTTTAAATGTACCCGAATAAATTCGCCTTTCCTCGCTGAATACGCATTCCTGGAGTCTCGCGTGCGATCGGGATTTTTGCACGTTTCGCCATTTTACCCAAACTCATCCGACTCTGCTGATTTTACTTAATAAATCAGAAACGAGAACAAAGAAGGTCAGAACGTTACAAAGGGAATGAAGATACGTCATAAGGACTCGAGGACATAAAAATCTTCCAGACCCTGTGTCTGGACCACTTATCCCAATCACACCTCCTTGACTCCGCGTTGCCTCAGTGCTTCACGACTTTGGATCGTATTCGCGAATTGGGACGCTTCGGCAAAATTCGATAAATCCCATGTAGCTCGCGGATAATGAAATTCCCTAGGTGAAAGACTGTGCTGAATTCTTTCGCGTCAATTTTCTTACCTTGAATTTCAATACCACTAGCAGAATCCACTATAGTCATATACGCGAAAATGAAATTCAGACGTAAATTACAGAAGTATGACAAGGCTCGAAAAGTCCCTAGATAATTACAAGTGACAGTAAATTTCCATCGAAACAATAAAAAAAATTTAGAAAATCGAAATCAATAAAATAACAATCTCAACTATCGCTCCCGCCCCTCCCAAAAATAACAATTTTCATAAAACAACACCAAAATCTTACTCCTATGCTAGTAACATTCCCTAGGGAAATTTCCAAGTCTCTCGCTAAGCCCTCTCTTCTCCCGAGTGCTCACTAACAGAAATACCAAAACTATAGGACCAACTATATATCGAAAATAGGGTCGATCACAGCAAGGCAACATCCTTCCTTCGCTATGAGATTTCCACTATTGGCTACAAACTCGAAAATCCACTTGGCTCCTTTGAATGCAAATGACCACAGTCTGCGCTTATAACTTGCGTAATTACAGGACGACCGAACGAGGTATATACAAAGGGCAGAACGTTGGGTGAGCATTAGTGTGCTGTAGGGCGTCGCGACGCAGGTGCTAGGCGTCGAGCAAGAAGTATATCAGGTGATCTGAGGAGAAACGTAGCAGGTAGCCTTATAGTACTAGGTAGACCCTATAGTACTAGGTAGACCCTACAGTATATATATATATATATATATATATATATTCTTTTCATTCTTTTTCTTAATATATTATACACTATATATATATATATCTCGCATGATGCTTCTCTGGTACATACCTAGGGATGCTGATGGTATTATAATCTGGTGTAGATAATATCGCCGTAGGGCAACGGGCCAACGGGTCAACCGCATTCACATGCTAGAAGCTTTGACTCTGAATTGTCTGGCACAATGGACCAGGAATTCTCTGGCTGGTGAACCTGCTTTCTGTGTTTCTCTATTTCTCTCTTAGTATCCCACCGCCCTTGTCCTTTGTGCCATGACCACACGCATTCCCATTGAAAAAAAGCATCTCCAAGTACAGTATGAGGAAATTTGAAAAAAATAATTATTATACATTTTTATTCAGCCTTAAAAATACTGCAGCGGTCCCACTGTATATTATAATAAATTCAAGTGCAATTTTTTTGCAAACCATCAGTCTCTTTTTCATACCTGGTTATCGCGATTGGCCAATGTTTTACAAAACGATCCATAATCGAGTATAGGATTAGATAATTTATAAATTTGCAACTTCGCCTTTGGAGTTGGACACGCCAGACTGACGTCAGAATGAATTTCCGGAAGTGACGAGTTCCAAGAGTAACTATATTAAACTTGCAACAATCCGTCTCTATTTCGAGTAGGAAAGTTAGGTTAGGTTAGTTCAGACATGTGTATGTAAATGCAAACCACCGTCTAGAGTATCAAACTTAAATTATAACTAGTATGTTCGTTGTAACTAATAGAAAATAATAACAATAAGTAATTGAAAAATTTTTTAATTTTTTAATCTAATTATATGAATGTTATAAAAATTATGTGCATCCTTTAATTTTCAAAATTGATTCCTGTCCTTTTTCTCGTATTGGAATATGACATGTCTATAGGTATATATTCAGGTGTTATCTTAGAATTGCCAAAGTCCTACCGCAACAGTGTTCTCGTTTAACATCGAACGAGACCGGCTTTTACGTTAATCCAGTTCCGTAAGTGCTCGATAGTTCAATTAATGTTTCAATTCCAAAGTGCACTGTAGAATCTAGTAGGAATATAGGTTCTCAAGTGGTTGCAGATCATTTTGTCTATAGATTACATTATGCCTGTAGATTAGAATTGTCAAAATTTTTTAAACATATACAGACTCGACGGTGTAGAATAACTTTGTGGAATTTCTAGTATCAATGTAAAAAGTCAATGAATAATTTTAAAAATTGATATCCAATAGCGTAAGTAGATTTACGGGTTAATTAATTCCTGAAGCATTTCATTGGCATTTCGTTATCAAAAAGCTTACCAGGGAGCCATTCGTCGAGGCGCCACATTATACGGACGACCCTGAGAATCCACACAGGGACTAACTAGCCTTGGGTTTTTATTTAAGTGCATTAACATTGCTAATGCTCGAGCAACCTTTGAATGGCAGCGAATAGATTTATGGCTGCCAATGGAAGAGCCTAGTGAATTTTATGATAATCTAGGGATTTATTTGGCTACCGATTTAACAATGTCTGACGATACTCGAGTACAAAATATATTTTACAAGAGCCCATCTTCTTATGGGATTTCGATGTGAAGGAGTCCCCTGGAATAAAATTTTTTCCGAATTCGATTTATCTACGTTGATAAGAAGCAAACCTAAAATATTCGTTATTAACAGCCAACGTTTATACAGAATTACAGATATATATTTTATTGAGAAATACGATAAAAGAATTCTCTATATTTATACATAGAAATAGTCGGACGTATCGACAAAGTTTCTCGGGTGCGTAAATTGCTGGGGAATTCAATGCCGAGATAAACTTAGCTACAGTAAAAGTCCCTAAAGTTCCAAAAACCCTCGGGTTGACGATCCGACTGTGGGGAATCCGCGGCAAAGTTCGCTTCGAGTATCGATGTTCCTTAATGCGAAAAAGGGGATCGTTACTGGGATAAGGAAAGGAC
Organism: Trachelus iudaicus; assembly: GCA_030142595.1. Taxonomy (NCBI): domain Eukaryota; kingdom Metazoa; phylum Arthropoda; class Insecta; order Hymenoptera; family Cephidae; genus Trachelus; species Trachelus iudaicus. Next base: position 2,940,523 of record JARQTH010000297.1, on the reverse strand, counting down.
TCTATTTCGAAAGGTCCTGTGAAATAATGAGGATCGAAAGAGAAAATAGTTACGAGTCCCCTGGGAGCACTCGGAGCTACACCGCGTATAATTTCCCTGGGAGAATGGAGAAACTGGCAGCCGTAGAGAAGGTAGCTAGATCTGTTCTTTCTTCTTTTTTGTACTTTTTAACAATTTTTTTATTTCTCTAACAGTTGAGCTTAAAAATATATGCTAACCAGTTGTATCCCTTAATTACACGGTTATTTAAAGCGAGGCCATAATTTATGCTATACATTTTTTCATACTTTTTGGATACCGCAAACTTTTGAAAACTATGTTAAATGTTTAATTAATTATCTTTTGAATTAAAATATTTCTATAGTCTATTTATAGTAAGTTCCTACGACGCACAGTCGCATCCACGTGATGCTTAGGACATGACACTGTTACGGTAATTGATACTTGTTACATAGATGCAGCAGGTATTAGATTCATAGTATATAGGTACCGTACATTATAGATCCAAGCTAAACTCCATGGAAACATATATATACACACAGGTGTCTATCTATTCGATATTCAACGTAAACTCGCTAAATGAAATTTCGTGAAAATCTACTTTCCGACCTGGATATTTTGCGTTTGAAAAATACGAAAAATATCAAAACTGAAGTTTGCCTGTATAACTAATTTTTATATGCCAGTAATTGTTGCTCCGGGGTAACCCCCTTATCGAAGGATATTTTTTTTTCAAATTTCTGACTCGTTATTCGTCGCGACAAAAGGCGACGGGAGAAAATATTCCAATTTTTCGATAATTCCACTCCATTGAATACTCAAAAACGTAAATGACAATTTTCAACAAAAAGAAAAAGGATAACATGGAAAAATAAAAAATGCTTATTTCTACGCACCCCAATTGACATTTAACTATAGAACAGCGACCCTTTCCTGAGGCGTCGCGACGCCATTACCTATCCCGGGCATCCTAAGCAGATGTTACCGGATCTAAAAATAGGATTCTTTGTCGCTTCATAAAAATTAGCCGTTTCTTTCTGCGCCAACAGGATTAAATAAATATCTTACTTAGACCAACAGACAGGCATTTCGCCCAAAAATTTTGGTTATTTAAACACCACATTAACCCAAATACGAGTTCCCTTTCCTTTGTTATTGCTCTAAATTGTACGACCCTTTATATAAACCCCTTACATATATACATACATAAATACATAAATATAGAAAGTGTTAAGTAAAATCCTCCCCTCCATCTCCTCTTCCACCACCCCTATAAAATGATAGACCCTCCCAAGCTGCAGGTATAGCCAAACACGATTGCACAGAAACCAACCACACCTGACTTTAAGTATAGTTTGTGCTTCTCGGCCACTAAACGTTATACATCTTTCTCACCCTAGGACCGTGTCTACCCCTCTCGTCCCCCTTCCCCCCCTTCCAACCCCAACTCGCCACCCAGTACCAAACTCTAACGTAAGTGCCCACGGGGAATTTTACGTAAGGTAATATCTGGAGTTACGAACTTTTGAAATTGCTCGCGAAAATAGCTATCGCCCTGCGACATAAAAACGAAGAAGATAAATATACATAGGCACCGCAGTACCATTTGCCACATAATTTAATTACCCTAATTAATTTGCTCGATCACGTAAGAAAAAAAAAAAAAAAAAAAAAAACCCGATAACACGTATTTCGAGAACGCGAAGTTTATGTATTTTCTTTAAACATACAAAATCCTATACCAACAGTTATTGTCAATGAATTTACGATGTATTTTTTCTAATTTTATTATCCTTTTGTAATTGCATAACTCGGTCGTAGTCCTTCTGTAAATTACAGTAATCAACTTCTCCAGCCTGAGCATACCGCGCGCATCAGGTAAACGTATAACGTAGAGTCAATGAAAAAAAAAAAAAGAAAAAAATCAGTCGCGTGTCGAGAAATCCCAGTGGACCGCGTGGCAACTAGTATAATGCAGGGTTTCCATTACGACGATGCAGCTCTCTTTATTGTATTCTATAATCTACGTCTGACACAGATGCAACGCTGATGCATTATCGTCGGGCTCGTGCACGAAGCCTAAAGTGTCCGCAGGCCATGCCTGCAGAGGCAAATGTCGTTCTACGCTCTGGTTAAGCTTAATCGAATTGGCAGAGAGAATCGCAATTACGATTCGGTAGCCGGAGAAGCCGAGGACGCTGACGACAACGAAAAAAGGAACCGTAAACCTGGGATCGAGTTTCGAGAGGGCCGCGATCACCGGCAGGGTTAATGCTTTCAGCGATTTCTTCTTTGATTTTCTTTATCCCCTTTCTTTCGTCGCCCGACCAAGAGACGCCGCCGCGGTGCCGAATCTCATTTTACGTCCTTGTCGAACTCACATTTTTTTTTTATCTTTGAAAAAAAATGTTTAACTTCTCCACAATCGAGTCCCAATTTCAGTGTCTGCCATAGGGGTCCTATTGCCGTGCAAGGAAGAGGCACTCCGCATAAAGCACAGTGACACGGTTTGCTTCGATACAATCAATATACCAACACGTACCCCGTACTCTGGTTTCACTGGTTTCAGAACCCGGCTTTATATATCTATATGTAGTTGCACCCTCACCCTGGGTACACGTCCAGTACCAACGTCGTGGGGTTCACTGGGTTATTTATGTCCTCTCGTGTTCGTGAAGCTCGCGAGCTTTTCACCGGGTCAACAAAAAATATCATAGACAAATGTATGTTTGGGAACGCGTGTATCTTTCTTGAGTATCGATCAGTAGCTTTTCGAAAGAGAAAAATAGATCTTTGACGTATTCGAACTTGGGGGAATTAAAAAAAAAAATTTTGATAAGGGTTCATGAGATAACCTGCGATATTCAGGTTAGTCTGCGTTTTTAGGAGGGGGTGGCCATTTCATGCGATACGTGTATACTGTTACTCTATCCCTTATGAACCTCGTGAACCGCAGAGTGCCCGCAATCTGAGTGATTAGTTCTAAAGTTCACCCCAGTACCCTTCCCCATCATCCTTCAATCAAATCACCCTTCTTCATCTCCCTTCGGTCTATCCCCTTAGCCACTGTCTACCCATCTTGCAGCCACCCAGTACCAGACACCTCACCCTCTTCATGGTCAATTTTGGATACCCTCTCTGCCGTTCCCACGGCGAAAGAGCGTCGGTGCCAGAAACAGTGTGACAGATTTTGGGGGAACATTCAACGGAGCGACAGAAATGTTTGAATGGGCAGGCGCTCGCGAATTTATTTAAAACGTTCTGCGATTCGCGTAACGTGGAACGAGGGTGGTGAAGGTGCAGTGGAATTTGAAAAAAAATGTACACGATCTTGTTGTGTATGAATAAAAAAAATATCTACTAACACAATTTCATATGGGTTATCAATATATTTTTTCTTGTATATTATGTATTTTTTAATTACGTAATATTTAGGTATTAATTAATCGCGAATTATTCGGATCAAGTATTCAATTATGGGAGCTTCAATGTTATATGGGTATTTTTTTACCTATTAAATCTATACTTCCTACCGGTGGTTTCAAAAGTTGCTGAATTTATTTCTTTTCCCCTAACATCGGCATACCTACTGATCGATACTTCCGGCCGACTGATAGCGGCTTTTGCGATTTAAGAGAATACCTCGGCGTGGTGGTGGCGATAATCGCTTCTTTAAAGTAGATTAGTGCGCCATTTATCGTCGTGCATATCTGCATTAAATTGCGCACGCCTGTGCGATAAAGTAGAGATGCTTTGCTTTGGATAATGGAGGGTGCTTCTCTTGCGTAAAGAATTCATATATTCGTTACGAACGTACTTTTTTTTTTTATATTCGAGTGACGTTGGAATACAAAAGAGGAATGGATAAAATTTTGAGAAATGTTAAGAAAAAATAATTTTTTGAAATTAAATAATAAATGTACAAATTGCCATGCAAATCTGCGAATCTTAACCGTAATGCAATCCTCACGTAAGCCAGTTATCAGTCGCAAGGAGTACAACAGCTCGACAACCTAGAAAATTGCATTGGTCTTTTTTATTATTTAAACAAAGATTATACTGAAATATTCATACCAAGGTAAAAAAGAAAAAAACGAAAAAAAGAAAAGCGAAGAGCGAGCAACACTAGAACCAAGTAAAGAGAAGACGTGGAAGAGCTTGCCTACAGATTATAGCCATCCAGCTTGTTCAGCAAAAAGCTTTGTAATGGCAAAGTGCAAATTAAATTTCCCGGGCAAAGCGAGAGCCAGAGAGAGAAGCAAGTAGATTCAGAAATAAGAAGAACAGCAGAGGGAGATAAGGAGAGTGAAAAAGGAGAAGAAGAAAAAGAGAAAAAATTTTAAAAGACGTTCGCCATATTACCGAGACGCCAGCGGGTAGATGCTTCCCGTTAAATCTTTATCATTATTGTTCGGTAGGGGTGGGTTAGGGGTGGCGCGCGGGGGGAGGTGGGAGGGAAGTTGGTAGATTTTCATAGGGCGTCACTAAGGACACGTCACATCCAGGAAAGACAAGGACGCCTCGCACCTACTCAGTTTCGAGAATACGCGTCGCGACGCTCACAATCGATCTGGAGATCCTCTGGTCTTATACACGGATGGCACTGAGTACAGCGGGGTTGTCTGGGTCGACCTAAGAAGTGAGGGGTTGTATCGCGGGTGCGTTGTTTTGGGGTTAGATGGATGGAAAATGCAGGAAGAAATAAATTAAACCGGAGGGTTGCAAATTAAGACAGGAAGAGACAAAGGGAAGTCAAGAGTGAGTTGGAAACAAGTCACTCGAGAGAACCGTGAAGGGGTGGCTTTGCGGCTTCTGCCGGCTGTACTGTAAACGCGTGCGAGGGTTACTTTCCCCTTGTACAGGCTGTTGCAACTTGACTGTATCTTATTTGCACGGATGACTATACCCGAACGCATAAAAACATACTTTGTTTCTTAGGTTGAAACTTCGAGTCGAGTCTGCGACCCTTAGCTTACATAAATTATACCCATCCTCATTAATAGTGTTTATGCAGTATACTTACAGTAAGGAAGATACCCGAGTATCGAACTACCTCGGTATAATTTTCTGATCCTTTGCAACCCCACTGAAAAGAACTACCCCTTCTTATGAGAATGATAATAAATTTTTAAGGGTTTCTTACAAAATAAAATTACACCCTTATTTTTGTTTCTATCTTCTCCCACGCACGTTTCACTCACTCGTCAATCCATTACGAAGACACGGTACAGTAACAGAAAAATAAAATGCATCCATATGCATGTCAAAGGGTAACAATGGCATCGGTATTCTCGTACAGGTACAAAGGATCCTGGCTTTTTTGTTTTCACAAAAAAGTAGAAGCACTGTTGTGTAATTTGGAGAGAAAAAAATGCTGCCTTTAATCCTTTTTGGATGGAGCTGATGTCTTGAAAGCACTGCTGATAAGGGTAGAAAGTACTTTTGAGGTGGATAACAAGATTGATAAATTGCATCTACGTTTCCTATACGAATGCATACTTATCTGTTACTGTAGTCAGTACAAAAGAAAGCTTCGTGCGACAGAAGGGAGAAAAAAATAATAAAAAGCAGTATGAAGGTAGACAGTAGCGTAGATAGTAAGAAAAGAGGGTAGCTCCCGTGGATGATGTCCTTTGGGACGTCCTCTGCCTTCTAGGTATACATGCTCTTGCAGTCCCACTACGAGGGAGGTTTTCCATTTCCCTTTGGCACAAAGCATGGACCACTGTACATCACATCAAGTGCTCCGCTGTAGGGTGAAACAAACAGCAGACATTGTATTGTTATTTGTCAGTGAAACTCTGCTTGTTATTCAAATTAGAATTGGACGATTAATCCATGTGAGAATTACAAAAAGGAAGAGAATAATGTCCTCCCGGCCTCCCTGATGTATGCAACGCGCATAAATGTCCGGGGCGGCTGATATACGACTAGAGTATAAAAAATTTTGAAAAATTTTATTAAATTTCATTTTAATACGATCAAAATACCAAAGCCAAACAAAGCCGAGCATTTAATAATACATATGAGAATTCTCTGGATTGCGCCACAGGTAAAGTTGTCAAATTTTTGAAGGGTTGAAAATTTTGTCACCCCTTCAAAAATCGACCCGCACACAAGCGGAAGAGCAAACCGACAGATTCGATTATATCTCAAAGAAGGTGTTAAGCTCTAGGGGTTCAGTCTGCAACAGGGTGGTTTGTAGAACAATAAACGCGTGTATCTGCCAAGAGAATCCGCGGACCTGATATACCAAGAGTAAAGGAAATGAGAGACTACGTCAAAGACGGGACGAGTGCAAGGGAAGGGAGAAAAATAGAAAAAAAGGGGATGAAAAAAAAGAAGAAAGAAAAGAAAGAAAAAAGATAGGAGACCAGACCTCGCTATACCACCATTGCCACTACCCACTTTCTTTATTCTTGGACAATTTCCCCGAGATTTTCGGCCCATAACTTCGGCGCTCTTTTATCTTTGACTTCCACTCAATCTCCGCCATCTTCGTACACTCTCTCTCTCTCTCTCTCTCTCTCTCTCTCTCTCTTTTTCTATATCTTTCACTTCCTCCCCTTCTTCATCCCCTTTTACTTTGTCGAGATTCCCCAGACATGCTCGTCCTCTCCTACTGCCTATCTACCTTCTTGCTACCTTGGAACCCTCAGTGGAGCCAACCTTTCCCCGTTACACACAGCGATCGTGAGATCCTCGAACCGTGACCAAACTTTTCTCACTTTCTTCTTTGAAGCAGACCCGACTTTATTCCCATTGATAACTTTATTAATTCTGCTCTCCGTCCCCCTTTTACCCCCCCCCCCCAGCCACTTTCTTTCTTTCTTTTTCCGTTTGCTTTCCCTCCCGTCATTCTACTCCCCCTACCCTCCTGGCCCTAGCCATGCGAATATCCACCCCACCTCGTATATCCGCCCCACAGACCAGCCCCTGTGTTAACTTTATTAACGTTTCTTATTTCCCACTCTAAAGTACAATCTAATTATTTAACCACCCACTCGGTACACCATCTCCCTCTGTCTTCTTTTCGTTCTGAATACTGAAATCGTCATTGAAAGTACTTCATTAATTTTACCACCAAGTCGCTTGATGTTTTCTTTCCCAAGAGTGAGAGACAGAGAGAGAGAAATTATCTTTCTTTCTGTATTTCATAGCAAAAAATATGCCTTGAGAAGACATAGAGAAAAACAACCTCGAAGTATTTTTACTTTCACTTATTTCTCTTTTCTTGCCCAATAATCTTCGAAGAGTCACGCTGTATTCTTGGCAGTCATTAATATTTACTGAAATCGATCCTCTCAATCGAATCGCACAAAAGGAATAGTTACATTATCAATATAAAATATTCAATTATGACGGCAAAGCAATGCAAATCAATTTTTTCTCTGAACGCGTAAGAAGATATTCATACATAAACGTCCTTAACTTATGTTTCGGTGTTCGGTAAGACGCTGAAAAAAAGAACGTGAATAAAAATAATAAAACAATTACCTGATTTAAAGCAATGTACGATTTTATTCATTTTTATTGAATTCTTCATAAACTACAGACACTCCTATTGATCATCAGCCACTGTACTAATTAACAGGTACTATTTTGACTCTAATCGCTAATAACTTATCTGACATACAAAGCTATCAAATATATATACAGGCTAAAATTGACATCGGGCAGTGCTCGCGGGACCACCTAATGGTCATATCGACACCTGTCCATAATTCAAGCATACAGCTTCCTTCTGACCAGATACAGAACCGCCCTGACTTGCCCGTAAAACTCCGAAACACATCCATAATACAGAATCCGAGTAAGAAACAAACGAGACCGGCATAAAAGTCCAATAAAAATCGAGTGAAAATAAAGCAGTAACCCATGGACGTAAAAAAGTTTATGAAAAAAGAAAAAAAAACTTATACCTATAAAAAAGAAGCACCGTAGTTAGAAATTTCGGCCGATATCAATGAAATTAACGAGTCGTGAAAAGGTAATTTCGAAAATCGGCCAAGTGTGCCATTTTCATTTGACTGTTCCAACTCGCCCCGCCCCCTCTCGTCCCTATCGTCTTAGCAAGGGCTGACAGTGAGTATTACACTCGGGTAACTAATTCGCGAAATTGAACCGCGCTAGGAAAGTTCTTATTTATCGCAGAGACGGAAACTTCCGGAGGAGAAAAGTGGGTGGGAGGGGGAGGGGGGGGGCATTTAGTCACAGTCGTCAAACAGGCAAATAATATATTGGGTTGATTAAGAGGATTGGGTGAGAGTGGTGGAAGGGGATGGATGACTGAAGGGTGGTTCGGGGGGCCGGGGGGGTGGGGTCCTGGCAAAGGGCGCCGAGGTTGTTGCGTGAGCTTTGGGTATTGTGGGGGAAGCAGGGGGGGAGGAGATTCGGTCGTCCCAGTAAGCTAAAGCGGGACGAGACGTGATTCGATCCAGGAGGAAAAGGGATGCTGAGTCTGCAAGGTAATAATCTGTACAAATTGAGTCGCCGTTTGGGGAGCAAAGTTCTGCAAGGAACAAATAACTCGACTGCCGTACGAACAAAGACGGGAATTTCCACGGAACGGTTCCACGACCGTCTGCGCCTCTCTTGTCGGAATCGACCCCACGGAACTACCCCTCCCCACCCCCCCAAGGGACTCTTTTCATTTAATTCACGAATATGAATTTTAATCATAGTGGGCTAACGATAAGTGGCCGAAGGGCACCCGGCAGCCTGGTACCCATGAAATTCTTGAACGGTACGTACCTGGGGGATGAAAATATAAACTTTTGTCTTCAAGTACAATAACCCCGAGTTTAACAATAAAACAGCTTTTTTATGTTTTTTTTTCTACTATTTCCACTATACACTCTAATTATTTACTTACTGGACACCCAGGGTGTTATCCGTCCCTTATATAAATCATCCGCCCAAGTTCCTACGTACCTGACGTATGCGTGCACACCTTACACGTAATTGACCATTGACTCTCCCATGTGTGGATACACCTTAAAGTATCATGATTATAGATACGTTTTAACGAGGGCGCTTTAGTCCGGTTTAAAAGCTGGTAGGGGATTGCGGATTTTGGTTTGGGTTTCAGTTGCGCAAGGGGCGATAGCCAAAGGGGTGTAATGCGTTGGAGGTCTATATATATATGTATATATATATACACGATATATACATTCATATACGTATAAGTAGAGGAGCGAGCCAGGGGTTAGGTTCGTGGGTTGGCAAGTCTAGTTTATAGCCAGAGGCTTGGAATCCTGTAGCAAAGCGAAACGTAGCGGCCCCAACAAGCCCCCATAAATTCATTAATCGCCGTAAGGCACGGTGGGTGGGTGGGCGGGCGGGTTAGTCGGGTAGATGTTCCCGGGGACGCTCGGCGCGATGAGGGAGATGGTTAAGGGTGGTTGATGGTTGCTGGGAATAGGTACGGAATAGGGTTGCGAGATTTAAGCAAATTGCAATCACTCCGTTAGCTAAATAAGATTATTAACCAGCCGCTTTTATTTATGCTTCCGTTCGGGAACGTTATTTGGCCGGTGCTTGCCGGTCGCCAATTAAGCTCCATTGGCAGGTCCCGGGATCGTGGCGCAATTTTTTGGACGGAATCCTGTGCAGGAACTACCCTTTGAAATTATCTTGCCTTGTCCTAGGCAACCCCCTTGAGGGAGTCGTAATGAGATTCCGTTTATATTCCTTAAAGACGGAACAAAGAGGATTGGGGAGGGGAGGAAAAATTATTATATATATATATATATATATGTTTTAATAAAGTTGCATGTTACGAGATACTGTGGGTGGTGCATTAGGGATTAACCCCAAGCCAGCAGGCAGCAGGGCTGCCCTCGGAAAAGCACCAGCAATTTTCAATTTTCTTTCCCTCTCTTCATCCCCCTACATCCTCCACCCGCCACCCCCCGTACTCCTTTCCACAAACCTTGTCGCACCCCCCCCATCCCCTGTCGCCACCCTCCGCCATGTACCAGGGTTACTGCATTTCTTAACTCCAGGATACTTCGCGGGAGTCTAGACTATCTTCATTCGCCTTATCTTATGGTTGGTATTTATGCTCATAGCTGGTATCTAATATGTACGGGAGTTATTATGAGTAATATAAATTTTCATTTTGAGGTAATTCGCGATTACGTGGTTAACCGTTAAATTTTGTATTTGGTTTAAGCGTACGAGTCGTAATAAAGACGGTGAATAATTTTGTAAAATATTTTTTATTTTCTTAAAGATAGCGATTTATCTAAGAGAGAGGGCAGGTGTAGGATTGAATTAAAATATTTTGTTTGATTACTCGAAATTTTTAAATGTATTTCTTTTTCGTGTGACGAGCCCTAGATAATGAAAATTCAATTAACAAATCGTATTAGCGTTATCGATAATGAAGAGATTTAATTATCATTCGTTTCAGCCGTGCAAATAAGTGTTTGAGATTGTGAGCGTTAATTGCGCTTATACCCGGTGCCGTTCACTAAATTAGTAATTATTTGAATAAACCGCGCTTTTCCGTGGGGCATTACCCGATATACCTTGTTACATACTGGTTCGTAATCGCCCGTATCGCGGGACTGGTCGCCATTTTTATTAGCGCGTTATTACTAATATAAATTAAAAACTTTGTTAATTATCCTCGCAGTGCGGTGCAAATGAAACATCCTGTAGATTAGATTTACAGTGGAGTATGAAACCGAGGATCGTTTCTAAAAAACTGATAAAACTTTATAAAAAAAAGACGATAAAGTAAAAAAAGGTGAAATCCGTTGAAACGTGATTTTTTCTATTTCGAAATGGCAAACCGAACGGCAACGTCCGACGACGCTGAAAAATTTGCAAAGCGGTCCGCTAAATCGTACGCGTCGTATATAACGGATGAACGAAAATAAAAGAACAAAGGACGTACAAGTGGTAAAAGAGAAACAGAAAAGAAACACAATAACCAATCGTGTATCGGCTAATGGAAATAAAGGAGTACGCGTTGCGGTGCAGAAAAGCAATATCGAAATTTATTGGCACTTTATCGAGGGAAGTTGCGACAGAGCCAGGGTGCGTCATCGAGTTCTTTTATTCAGGCATAAAGTATTTTTCAGTGCTCTATGATAGAGCATATATATATATATATACATTTATACATGTATATAATGTATATTTACAAGTGACTCATTTAAACCATCGTCCAATGCTTTGATCCAATAATTATTTTCTCCGAAGAACCAGCCCTTATGTTCTCGTTATAACAAGCAGAAGCCTCAAGATCTAAAAATGCTTTTTATAGCAGCAATAAGCATCTGGTATTGCAGTTGAATCTGAAGAGAATAAGAACATCGTTTAAGCGACAAGCAAAAAATGTATTAATATTTTAGTTCATAATTAATTTATAATAACCAAGAAAAATTTTATCAAAGTTTACTGGTCTTTCTTGGAAAATTTAATTTATTCATTAATCAGATCCCTTACCGATATCCGTATAGGCACGTATACATTGCTTATCTTAATATAGATTTATTTGTCATATATCGTGCAGAGGGATTTTCCATAAGGAGAATATAATTTATGGGATAAATATCGATCATCTTAAAATTGGTCCAGATCGTGATGCTGAATTTTTTTTAATAGTATTTAAGGGGATATTCCTATGACTTACGACTATTATTCTCAGAACGTTCGGCCAGTCCTGAAGGGGACTCACCATTCGCCAATGCACTGCGAGCAGTTATTCTCATCTTGGGAATTGAGCTGTTCATATCTTCCCAACGGCCGTAGAAACGGTCCAGGAAAATGGGATGACTGTGATGGGTTAAAGGGGATGGAATTCAAAATAAAAGAAAATGCATGTAGCCGAATGGAATTCATGTCGAGCGTTATCGGCTTTAATCATTCGAACAGGGATTCGAATGGGTTCGTATAGGTAAAGTGCAAAATTTACAAGCCATTGAATGCAGCCAGTGGTACTAAAAAAAAAACTGAAATTATTCTTGTATTTTCTTTATTATTTTTTTTCCAGCGTTTTTACATGCCTCGTTTCCAAGATTCATATCCGAATATTTTTCGGTTCGGGGTGAAAATTTGTTTTTCGTACCTTTTTATATACGACACTGTTACGGTACGCGGTTAATAATTGATTTATCGTGACGATTGGCTTTCGATAACAAAAATAATATACTTATCAAAAATATTGGACGTTTTACGTGGTTTCCTCGAATTTTATCGTCGACCCTTACGGCGAGGCATGAAATTGACCGAATATATTGTCCGACCTTAATATTATCACAGGGCTTTTTTTTATCTTTTTTAATAAACCAGAACACATCCAATTGCGCACGAAGATCTCGATTTGGGTATACACGATTTTCGCGGATCGGCATCCAAAATGAAACAACCGTGCGTATACAGAACTTCAAACGGTTATTTTCGTCTTGGGATCCGAGCGCTCCGCTCGATTTCAATTCCGTTAAGGTTTGGCCGCGGGGGATGAAACTTTATATACGTCCCTGTTTGCTTACCTCAGTATCAGAAGTTTCTTATAAGAAAATCACTTTACACGTATCCATCTATAAATATAAATTTCAACGAAACGTTACTGTGATGCTTTACAAAATTTATTACAACGCGTGTGTAAATAACCAAAAATCACTTATCAGTAAATTTTTAATTGCTCATATCAATTAACAATTAATCGTAAGAAATAATACCAGGGTTCTATAGATTCTAAATACAGCCCTGACTTCCAGTCCCCCCTACAACGGGTTAACCACCCACCACCCTCAACTTCTACTCAACAACCGCCACTACCAACGACCCTCGATTTACTTTCGATTACGTAACTTTACAAGCCATTGGATTCCAATTAGATATTGGAAATCGGTATTTATCGCACTTCTGAAATACAAGAGGCCACTTCCGCTTCCTTCTTGGCTAGCGAATCACGAAATCTCCTAAAGGACGAGAGCGACAATCAATCTTAGAAGTCTTCAATGCGAACCACTAATGAGATTCTAACTACAGTTTGTTTCCCGCAAGAACACAGAAATTCCAGTAAAAATTATTTTGAAAAAATTTAATCGTCCTAAAACTCAAAAAGGCTCAAGCGCACAATGTCACTGGACTCGATATCACGTTGCTCTTATTCTTCTATACTGGTAGTCAAATTTAAAAAAAATTGATTTTCTTTTTTTAAACACAAAGGCTAACATTCAAAAGGCGTGTTTTCGTGTTCAATGCAAATTGCAATAAAATGACTTCGCAGTGTTCGTCCTACTAAAATACATAGCTGGTGCTTTGCATTGAATTGAGGATACAATTCACTTTAAAAGTTTTGCTTGTCACGTTGGTAACAAACGATCCTGGGAGTGGCTATTATTTCTCGATATTTAATATAGTCTGCTTCCTTCGATCGACGGAAGTTACTCAAGGAGTTTCTTTAAAACGTAGTATCTGTCTCGTGGTAATGTTCTATGATAGACGATTCCTAAGTAGGTACCCACGGTTATTGACAATGGAAAAGTTTAGTACTCGATCACGATGACTATATCGAATCGTATTACACCGTGATATCGGATACCTTATAGAAACCGTTAAAACAATTTCTTTTCATCCTCGTAATCTCTTCGTTATTCATTAATGACTTTCGCGATTAAAGATTTTTCCCATAAACAGCAATCAATCACTTAACGAAAAATATATCTTTTCCAAAAATCGTTACCGACAACGAAGCTTTTGCTCGCACGATAAAATCCCTAGTCGTGTTTGAAAAATTCGCCAAAAATCGGCAATCAGTTACCGACGTCAAAAATAAATTAATGATGGTAAAAAAAAAAATTCAAAATATACCCGGTGAGATTCACAGTTCACCGATCTTTAAACAGATGGCGCTCACTGTTACCGATTTCATCCCCAAGTCTGCTAAGGGTACTTTGGGCTATATACCTGGGTGCCCTTGGCAACTCGGATACGAAGTAACGAATTTTTTCGAAAGATGACACCACCAGGCTTTTGAACCTGAAATTTTTTAAATGGAAAAAAATGTACGTAAAAATTTTGTACGAGAATATATTGAAATTTTTTTTTTTCATTTCAATCGGATCGATCAATTTTTCTATCCGGGTTCCATAAGGGCTCCATTGTCACGCATTTACGATTACAATTTACTCGTATCACGATTCGTGACGTGGGATCCAATAGTGCCGTCATTAAGGGACTCTCGTAAGGGCTTAGCTGACAAATGACGTGGACATGCTTGCGTTTGGGCCGGAGAATGACAATGGTCAATGACAATGCAGAGGCATGTATACGTCACGTCGGTCGGACGGTATATCGCGGAATCTTAAGATACCTCGAGATACGATCAATCCGTAGGATTGATTGTCCTCCATTCAAATCTCGCGGTGGCGCTTTTTTTTGTTCCTCTTTGTTGGGGACAATCTAGCGGTACAAAGGGAACACCATGTATAAGGTGTCCCCGAAGACACGATGGCAGGACGGTATTCAGATCGAATTTCCAACACCTGTACAGTCGTAGCTATATGCGTTTGGTCTGTTTGGAAAGAGGAATAATCTTTTTTTTTTGTATAAATTCTGATGGATTTTTTATTTGTATTTTGAAAATCGATGCAATCAATATAACTGCGATTGGCATGAATAAAATTGTAAAAGAAGCGATAACGTTGCTTTTGATCATTTTCATTACAGTCTTCAATTAAATGGGTGACATTAAACCGCGAACGAATAAATTTTGAAAATATTTATCAGGCAGAAACGAAAATTAATGAAATATTTAATTGCACTGGGATTCACTGTAATTTTTCAACTGGCCGTGAAACTGAATGCAACGAATGTTCTAATGAGGCACGATATAAATACGGGGTATAAATAAAATGTTGAAACAATTGGACAAAGAGACTGTAAATAAAGTGCATCGTTGGGTCGTTAATGCAATTGCAATTAATCGATGTGAATTTAATAAAATGTGTCAACGGAAGGAATTTGAGTAAACTTCAGAGAAATATTATGATTTTAATGGGAAACACGAGAAGTATGTGTCTTGTGAAGATTCGTGTTTAAAAATAATGCCAAAATATGGATTTATCGTTAAATCATTATTTTCTATCCACCCGCTAGACTTCACGGGGGAATATGGGAAAATTTCGTTACTCTACGAACACCCCGTAGAAAATCAGCCCGAAGAAAAAAAAAGGGGGCGGAGGACGCTGACCGGTTTGACATATTTTTGGGTTTCTTTGTATTTTTGTTTGCGGCCACTCAAGCCCACCGCTCCGTTTGTGAATGGCTGGAATCTCCTTCTTCCTTTGTTGCCCTTTTGGGGCCCAAGGGTGGATTCCCACAGGACAAACGTCACCCCCCGTGTACTATATAAAATGTAGTATATACCTGGCTCTCCCTGACCTCCAAAAGACTACGGGCTATCCAATTTTTTTTTTTTCTAAGTAAGGTCCTTTTCAAAATCCCGTCAGGTAATTTTCGATATCAAATAATTTAGGTTAGTTCTCGGGGTTCAACGGGCTCGAGATAGAACCCCTATGAAAAATCCTTTAATTCGGCCCTGGAACGATATATCAAAACGGAACAATGCAGAAGCGTCAATTTTGAGATTTGGTCATCCAAAAGTTCCGTCTTGTAACACAAAACTTTTCTTTGCCGCGAGCCTTAGAATTTTAGAAAAAAAAATGACTTGCGGAACAGCGTGAGATAAATTTTGGATTTTTTACTCCGATAAAGTCCCATTGTAACCACCCGCGAACACTATTGCCTCTAGCTTAACGGTAAGCACTTTTTTGTATTTTCTCAAAAACTTTCCTATCGGTGACTGAATCGTATCAAAAAAATTATGGGTTTTACGGAAAACCATATATTATGGTACAGTAGCTCCCGCGGTCCGTAAGGCAAACCAACGGGGTTGTAAAAATTAATAAAATTTTACGATGAAACGACAATATCTCCGCTGGGGTTTACGAGGGTGTCTCTACCGTTAAAAAAAAAATGTAACAGCGACCTAGAAAAAAAAACTATACTAAGTCTTAGGTTAAAAGCTTTCGGTCACGACGAGAACGAGGCTACCGTTAGATTGTAAAATCCAAAAACCCATCGACCAACGCATTTCTTAGGTATCCACGAGAACGTCGCTCGTAAAGCCCATTTGCAGTAGCATTTTTTGTTATCAGCCTTTCGACCGTAAAATTTTTTTTTTAAGAACAGTCCAAAAATTCCAAGTAATTTTTTGCACCAAACCTCCTTCCAGGTCCAGCCATTTTTTAATACCAAAAAACGAGTCTTCGTCGAACTTACTTTCGTAAGACCGACGAACGCCCGAAAAATAAAGGAAAATTTCCGAAAAACATTTATTTTGAAAAATTTCTCTTCGACCACCCTGCAAACTACTCGAAACAAAATAAAAGATAAAAAGTTACCGCACAAGACAAACATCAATCGCAATGGCACAGAAGTAAAGCGTTCCTACGGGAACTCATTTGTGTCGATTTCCTCCTGGCGGCGCAATGAACGACCTTGCGTGGCTCGTTCTATTTTCACGTAACGACCATTCGTTAACGCAGACCGCGAGCAAATTGACGGCAAATTGAGGAACGATCGTAATTCCTCGCAGTGAAGCGTTTACACAGGATGCCATTACAAAAAAGGGGCAGGAGTACTACGTAGGAAGGTAAAACGCGATTGAGGCAAGGAAAGAAAAAACAAAAAAAAAGTAATCGAAAGAAGGACTTACAAAAGAGAAAACAAAAATTCGTGAATGCATTGCACGTCAACGGTGGACATGCGTGCAATTTTTTTCACGAGTCCGATACACATCTATAGCTGTAGCTAATGCCCGAAAGCAGTGTAGAAAACGTATATCCTATTATGATAAATTAAAAAAAGAAAAAGAATATAAATATAAGAATGAGGGAATGCAGGAATAGGAACTAGAGGAGGAGCGAAACTCATGAGAAACATGGAACAGTTGCATATGTGCCGATACAAGGGAAACAATGCATTATGTAACCACGTCCAATTTTACTCGAAACCAGCGAACCTGCATTGTGACCAACCTATGAACACTCAACCGCTACTTCTATCCTCCACCACTACTACCAACCCCATCACTATCAACCCCTAGAGTGCTTGTGAACCTTGAACCGATTTATTATGCCCCCGTAATTACGTAAGTGTGTATACAGTCAGTATATCCTAATATGTCTATATGTATGGACGAAAATCGTAGATCGTGTTGGAAAAAAGAATTGCAAACTGCAAATAGTGATTATAGAAAAATTGAATAAAAATTTGGTTACAGATTTCAATATCTGTTTGTTCTCACGTTCCGTCTGCGGCATTTCGATTTATCGATTGGGAATAGCGTAATGAGTAAAGGGTGATTAAAAATTTGGATATAAAATTTTTAACGTTTATAATTAAAAAATTGAATTGCACGGAGGAAAAATTTAATATTTTCGTATTGATCTTCGATAGGTGATATCGAACTCAATCCATTGGTCAAACAGGTTGGAGCGAAAGATTGCTTGGAAAATGGGGTTAACTGTTTTTTCATCCTCGAAAACGACGAAGCAGGTAAATATGGGGAAAATGGAAGAAAACGGGGAAGAATGCATTAATACAATAAGGGCTGACGGAATTCCTTCTTTTTCTTTTACTTTTCTTTTTAGCACCGTTAAAAGCTACTCCGCGTTAAAAGCATCGTGATTTTAGCGAAAAATAAATAATTTTCCTTTTAGTGGAATAAATCGACGATTCATTTTCAACGCGATCGGACGAACTTGGCTCTCTTCGGTTAGGACGACGAATACGAAATAATTACGCAAAAATTGCGAATAAAAAAAAATGCTAAAAAATTTGTACAGCGACAGATGACATTTTTTAAAAATTCGCTCTGCACCAAATATATTTAATTGCGAATACCTCGCGAATTCGGTGCTTCGAGTGAATTTGCCGAGACAGCATTTATACCCGAAAGGCTCTAATTTCTCCAATAGTCCCGCGACAAGGCGACCAGAAGTCGATCGTCCCATCGAACTACCGTCAATTCCTTCATCGCATAACCCAGACTCACCGACGTGAAATTCTACGAAGCAAAAGGGAGCAATATTATCGATGTCTATTTCACATTGCAAGCTTTTACGTATCGCGTCAGCCATTTCTCAATTTTTTCATTTCTTATTGGCTGCTGAATTGAAAGAAAAGAAGCCAAAAGTTGTAGCTGGAGTCAGAATCAGTATATATATATATATACACAATATATCAAGATCTTCTGAACCTCCAACAAATTTCATAACGCGACGTAGAAGAATATGAAAGGCGTCCTACTCGGCAATGGCGTCTACACTGGTAGGGGTAGTTAAAAAAAAAAGCCAAGAATAACGTCAGGTAGTAAAAAATAAAAGGGGGTTACCTTTTGATGAAACATCTGAAGTCCGTCCGGTATTCACCAAAATCCATGCTGTTTTCTTTCCCCTTTTTTTTTGAATATTTTTCCTCCTTTTTTAGTTTCTCTTTCTCCTTTCTTCTCTTTCCAGCCGTACAGTAGCCCGCCTAGTCAACTCCCTTCCGTTCGCAAGGCACGTGATACGAATCCTGAAATTATTTTATTTTCAACCCCTTTCCAACTGCTGGCGGCAGCATACAGAGCCTTTATATATATATATTCATACACTCATCGCGGTTCTCTGCACGGCTCGACTCCTGCTCTAGTTTACTCCGCATTCTCTAGCTTCGTCCTCCTTTCTCCATACCTCCCTCCTCGCTGTCCTTAATACTCATCACGCACTGTGCTCCCTTCCGACGCAGTGATAATTTCATTTTCGCATGCCCCGAATACACCATTTTTCATAAATAAATGACGAGCGTCCTTTAGTATGCGCTTTGTGTCGAATACGTGTCCTTGTATCCGTGAGAACTACCACTTGTCGATTTTTCAATATTATTTACAAATCGAATATATAATTTTTGAAGTTGACTGTTTCATCGAGCACTGATAAATTAATAATATTAATTAACAGTCAAAATAGCAATAATAATTTTACGAGCAATTTTACACGTAACTTTGCAGTGACAGTCGAAATCAAAATTAAACCGCAAAGGGTAGTTTTCGAAAAATTTATTTAATCCAACAATGAGAAACCAGGGCTCGTAAGAAGCGTTGAAAAAAAAATAGGAAATGAAGTTCAAAAAAAAATTGGAGTACCATACGTAAGACTGGACTTTTTTTTTGGAATTGTCTCTTGTTGACGCAGTAGCAAAAGTACACGGAAACGTCGACGGTGGAGCATCCGTAGGAAATTAGCCGAAAAATTCATTCGACTGTGACGTCCTAAGCAAATAATCAATTAGTTCCTTATTATTTGCACGAGTAGTGAAGCGCAGAAATTGGAGAGATTTTTTTCTCTTTTTTTTTTTGCGGTACAACGCCGAGCGGGGTTGGAGTCGTAAGAGGATCCTGCTTCTGATATTCGTAGGGAATGGGTATCTAAATAGGTACAGCATCCCTTGGATACACGAAAAACTACTTGGACTGGACTCGTCTACCTGGGCCGATTACGCGAACAGATGTTTTTCAAAAATTCACAAATCATTCACCGATAAGAATTTCTCGTACCTGACGACTCAATGAATCGGTAGGACTTTATTTTTAGCTTGGAATCGAAGTGTCACTTTTTTCTAAAAAATTTTTATCAAATTTTGTTATCATTAAAATTATACTCTTTTACCATGCCGTGTCTCTTGTGCAAGCATACCCGCTCCGTAGATTAGAACGATCGCTCGAAATTACCTGTTTGTTATAAGAGTAGCGACTCGCCGTCCACTTTGCATATAACAAGTGTATAATTAAGAAAGTGCATTGCATATCGCAAATTGTAACGTGAATCAGGCAATGTAACCCGTAGGGGTATCGTGCAACGAGTCGAGCCTTTTGAAGGTACAGAACTGTTAAGGCACGTACCGAAAGTCACCAAATGCAAACGGGGGGGGGGGGGAGGGGGGGAGATGCGTGACGCGTTGCAACTTTAATGAGGGTCAGAATTGAAGTAGAAAGACGTGAAATTTCGGTAAACTAATTAAATATAATTGGCACAAAGTAATTTGAAAAAATTGCAAATTAATGAAACGAGACCGTAAAGAATACGCAAGAAATAAAACAGTGCTCAGTATCCACTGATTAATGTATAAATAAAATTCAGATTGCGAAAGACTGCACGAACAAGAAAAATAAATAAAACTCCATTGCTTATCGGTGAAACGTAAACTCTCAACGGGATACAGGAAATGGCTGTTGCACCCGGATATGAATGTAGGAGAATTGAATCGACTCGTAAAGTCGACTGAGTACAGATGAAATCGATGAAAATCCAGCAGCAAGCGATTCTCTCATTGTTAGTTTGTCTCGAGGCGAAGTCAATTTCGCGAGCTTTCAATCATCGCGAACGTGACACTCGCTTATGAAGGTTGCGCGAACGTAATGGGGAAGGTTGGTGGGAGGGGTGGAGGAGAGGGAGGGGAGATCGAAATGCTCGCGAGAGACAAAGCTGGCGGAAGGAAAGATAAAAGAAAGGAAAGCAGTGTAGGACAAAGAGCGCGCAAGAGAGACAAAGCAAAGAAAGGAAATCGAAGAGAAACTAAGAAAACTAAGAGAATTCAATAGCGCGCCAAGAGCATATCCTCTTCCGTTGGAAAAGAGAAAAAAAAATAAAAAAATAAAAAAAGAGAATAGAAACATATCAGGACTTCCTTTCTACAACTTCGAAGGCCAGATGGATACAAGGACCACACAAGTGAATCCGAAGAAATGCGCAGGTGCCAAATAGTGTCACTGTTAGGAAGATAGGAAAAGGTGTCGGGCCCCTTTGAACCGTAGCAGGAAGAATTGGAGGGGGCCCTCAATGGACCCTAGTCGGTACTGCCGAATGTCTGGACTACACGCAGGGCGGAGTATCTCCGTATACAAGGACCCCCCGGCCGCTGCTCCAAATTAAAAAGCATTGTGCCTCGCCCACGGACCGGGAATCATGCCAATTTCGCCGCGGTCGACGATAATTATTGTGAAAAGAAAATATAATTATTAACTCCCACAAGCGAGGCTCTAGGTTCAGTACGGAAGTTGGTACCATTAACGAATCTAAAGCACCTTTGTCGGTCAGGGACGTATCATTAGACGAAGATGAAGAGGACGTTCTCATATCGGTCCCCACAGAGTCCCAGAATACAAGTGGCCTCTATCCCGCGATACTTAAAAGTCATCTCGAAGGAGTTGAAGAGAAAAAAAAAGAATCATTAAATTCTCAGATTCCCTTTACGGTTAACATTTTATTTTGTTTGTTATCAAATTTCTATGCCGCCATCAAGGTATATCAATAATTAAATTTAGACCTTCCGATCTCGTGCCTTCCACACGCTTTGTCCTTTCGTTGTACACGAAACATTCTGTGTATTCCACAAGTCCACAAATTGGATCCACTTGGCAAGAAGTATGTAGGTTTAGGTTGGGTTGCTTTTAACTATAGTCGGAACTCTAATTAAAGTGCCAATAGCCATTGGCAGTTGGATACACGTAGCTGTACCATTCCGAAAGGCTGTGTGTCGATCGGTTGAATTAAATTTCTATCCCTACGGAAACTCCACGGTACCGTCTGGCTTGTTTCGGTACTTCGTACCAATATCGGGAGCGAAGAAGGATTCGCAGGGCCGTACACAACAACCCACGGTGCCCGAACCCCTTTACGACCCTAGTGAATATGTAAAAAATTTTTTCAAATACAGTCAGACCTCAAAAAATATTTCTAAGACGATCTCCGGACGAGGTGAGTCAAAAAAATATCTTGGTCCAGCACAGTAAATCAACGACGATCGAGACGAAGCGTGCGTCTGGTACGGTGGAGAGACGGCTTCTAGTGTTTTCGAAAAGTTACGTAAAGAAAATGGGAAAGGACTGTTGGATCGCGTTGCAGATACGTCAAGTAGTGGGCGGTCTGTTGCACTTGGGAAGGTTAACGCTGGCTTAAAGTGCGCAGATGCAAGATACGAATCAGATAAAATCCTCGAGTCAGCTACGCCGCAGCTTGGAAAAGGGTCTGGTGCCGTTTCTATCCGAACTCCGTGAGGAAAGCCTGGCAGACTTTACTGGGAGTGGGTTGGTAATAGGTAGATGGTATGATGTGGGGTTCGGTATACCGAGACGGGGAAGGTGAACTAAGAAGAAAATGAAAACGGTACTGTGAAAGAAATGTGAAAGGACTGCACCGTTTCTACCCTTGAAGGTTTCATACAGGGGGTACGTAGACGTGCTGAATCTAAAAAAGAGAAGAGAGAACTTGAAAAAAAAAATAGTAATAACCTTACCGATACAGTTGACGCTAAAGAACATCTTCGTTTGGCTTATCAAAAACAAAATGGCGGGAATAGAAATCGCCCATAGGTCAATTGGGTGTATCGAAACGACTCCAAGCGTACCCGGTGGAAATTCAATGATACACGGAAAATTCTGTACTTGAAAATTTATGGTATTTTGTATAAGGGTGGGTTAGGGCGAATGGTATAAGGGTAGTCGATTTGCAATGGCGGTCGTACAGTCGAAAATACCCTTTGGAAACTCGAACTCGACCAGAAGCATGCGATACTGGAACCTGTACGCACAAACGTACTGCACGTATATTATACAGGGGGGAAGGGAAGCAGGGGAAAGGGGGCATATAGTATATGGAAGTATTATAATATACATATATACGTACAGAGCGAACGTATACTGGATAGTGTAGAGGCAGCACTAGCGCCACCACCAACATGGCCGAATTGCCGAAGCTCCGTAGTCTGAGTTATATTTACGGGGTTTAATGAGCTTCCGCAATCGCAGCCCGATTTATTGAACCGTCGCCACAACATCGGCCAAGTTCAGAAGTTTAAATAAAGTCCCGTACTTTATTAAGCAATTAAGCAACGGGCCGCCATTTGTTATGGGGAAAATATCACTGCGGTATCGCCGGCACGCGTCGTTGTCCGTTTTCCGCAAATACTGGAAAAGCCGGCTCTCGACCTTTGAAAACCATAAAACAGAGCTGCCATTGCGTTTCGTTCCTCTTTACTAGTTTTTGGGTTTTTTTATGTACACCCCCGTCCCCCACCCAACCAACACTCACGCGCTTTATCGTCATGATTTTTTTTATTTTTACATTCACTCGACCTATCGTTATTAACTCGGGATTTTTAACGATACCAAAATCGATACTCGATCTATTTCGTAGAGAAAAAAATTTTGAGAATAATCATATAGCCTACATTTTTATGACTCAGAGCGTATCGCTCTGAGAAATTACGAATGTATCTTAGCAACCGTATCCAAGTAACCTTTGACGGATCACCTTCCGAGAATAAAATTATAAGAACTGAACTGAAAAAAAAAATTCTCAAAAGATACGTCACTGCTACGAGTCTCATTGAAAAATTTAAGCGTGGCCACACAGGTAGAAATTGCGGATCTCCTTGTCGTCGTGAAGGCGACCATCCAAAGGAAAAGCGTCGCTACGTCTAAAAGGGCCCCTCCCCTCCCCGCCCTCACCCCCCTCCCCCCGTCAGCCGATACGTCGCATTTCCATCTTTGCAAAAACGCTCGCGTGTAACAAATCGTAGAAAACCGAGATCATTCGGCGTCCAAAGAGACATTCATTCGTTTTATAATGGTTTACTGTATAAGTGTGTTACCGTGGTGCTGAACGCCTAAGAGAAAACCGGCTGGCCGGGAAGCTCAATCCGTCGCCCATTGAAAGTGCAATTAGTTCAGGAAAGCTGCAACCTTTGGAATCAAGAGGGTCGACGCCGACGCCTTTGTCGAGGAAATTTAACTGCGAGGACGACGCACGTACTGTGTGTATATATATAGCTCACAATTTCAAGAACCGTCACACATAGCAGACAAAATCATGAAATATTTTTTTCCAGCAAAATCACAATCCTTAGAGTGCCCCTCAACAGGGAGGGGCACTAAAATTTATTATTACGCTCCTGGTATTTTAAACTGTAACGCTTTGGTAATAATTAGGGAAGAGCCGACTGTTTCTCTAACGATTTTTTCTTTTCTTGAATCTTTTTTTTTCTCTACGTTTCTATTCTTACTCCGGAATCTCACGGTGACATCCACTTAGGCCGCGCGAAGAAGGCGTTTCTGAGAAAGCGTGTTTCTCGGATTGATTTTCTTGGTATCCGTAAAAAAGAAAAAAAAAACTTATCTCGATTTAATTTAGTAGAATCTGACGTGACGTTTATTCGGATGACAGTAAACTTATTGGATATCCTTAATACTGACAATTGACACTGGCAGGATTATGTATACAGAGACTTGGCGCTGATATTAATTTCTAACGTACACGAAATCATGAACTTCGAATCGTTCGAAATTGCTGGTATTGGGAAATTGCCCAAAACGCCAAAATACTCTGATCTGACTGATAAACTGACAGTGCTGATCCATTCGAAATAGATAAGCACGATGGGACTGTAATGGCTCTTCGAAAAAATTATTATTTGTATCCATTCCAAAAAATTTCGAAAAATCTTATTATAAAGAATCAAAATAACAAAGTACAATACAGAGACCATCTAATTCCAAAAACTAATTCTTACTTCGTGAATCCAAACGTCACTGCTGGTGTTGTACCTTTCCATTTTTTTTTTTTTTTCTGTTGCACGAAAATCCAACCACGTAATTCCGTCGGACAAGAACCCACGGAACGGCGGCCGTTCCGATTCCATCAGGTCAATTTCTATGGAGGCATTTCATCCAATGACAAACGAATCTGGAAGGCAATAAGCTGACAAAACGCAAAGGCAATCAGACTCCCGGCGGGAGATGCCACTCGAAATCGAGTTCGCTAAGAACCGTCCAAGCCGACACGAAAAGTTGAAGGCTGAACCGTCCGTGTAGAAACTTGTATTCCTATGAAGATGGGGAATACAGCAGTAAGGCACTGCGCATGCGCGTACTTTTCTTCTCGATCTTTTTCATTTTACTCCTCCATTAATGAACGTATATATGTATACGGTCGGTCCTGACTCTATCTGCCATTTCACGAGACCAAAATGGAACACATGTTTCTTTGTCCTTTGCCGACCATTTTCGAACGTCACTTTCCGCCCCTGGGCCATTCCCTCCTAAACTTGACGTCTTCTTCCCTTCTTTGACTGCCTCTTGTACCGTTCGGCTCGGAAAAGGGGGATGTTATTAACTCGCACTGACAAAAAACTTTAAATACTACAAACGAGCACGGCTTCGTGTTTTATGTCGACTCATGTTCGCGTTTATCTAATTATATCAGTCGGACTCTTATGCCTCGCTCTTAATTACATCCTTCTGACAAATGAAACGATCTTGTAATTCCTAATGACGTTCAGAGTCGAGCGTGTTCGCTCTCACGAAGAGGCATGTAGATATTTTGAGAAGTAATTTTTTCTTTTTGAAAAAAAAATCCTAAATTTATTTTATTTAAAAATTTTCATGTCTAATTATACCAATTAACATTTCTTTCGTTAATACGAAGGTTGGGTATGGTATATAGAAATTTTGGAAAATTTCTACATGTTTTGATGGAATTTCAAGCACGTACCCTCGGACTCAAAAGTTACCAAAAGTCGGCTACGCTAACTGGATACTCTTGTCTCCAACTGGCGATTCGTGTATGTGTAGCAAAGGAAAGAAGGAGAAAAAAAAAGTTGAACCAAGCCGAGCAAAGAAGCGCGGGCACGTGGTTCAGAAAAGTATCCAATTATTCGACCCGCGTATCTTGTTAACCTCATCTGGACCACAAATGTAACGTCGCCATTTCATACAGTTACGCTGAAAATTAATGGCACGATATAATTTTGCAATACGATGGAACACGACTTGCTCCGACGGATGAAACTAGGTAATCGCGTTAAAAAGAACACACATCGTTTTTTCGGATAAAACGAAAAAATATATATACGTAAGTATATTAAATAAATTTTTTTTCAATTCGAAGACAAAATTTAAAAATACAAATTCAATTGCCGAATACTGTACAGCATTAGCATATCACAGCTGCGTGATATCGATCGCGCAATAGCCAGAGGAGACCAACTAAATTTCCTCTTTATTTAAGACGAACACGTTTCGCCCGTTCAAAGAGCGAAATGAATTTTCAATTTGTACCCAATTTTTAAATATATTCCGCATCCACAAGAAAGAGGACAAGAATGATTTTTAAATATTTTTCATCGTTCACGTATCCAAAAAACCTGACGATATTAAAGAATATTTCACATACCAACACGACGTTAAATTATGAAAATAATTTTTTGACATATACCCACGGATCTAATAGATTTCAAAATTTTTTCTAATACCTTGTCGTACGTCTGCTTGAATTAATACCCGACCACTGCTTTACTATCGATAACACGATACGTACATAATTGAACAGAAGAAACAAATTTCCGGTGGCATGTTCGTACGATTAAAGAAGAAAAAATCTTCCTAAATTCCAATGGCGTACAGTAATATTTAGTACCCCCACCGTTCGAACGGATAGCTAATACAAATAACCAGCTATATAAAATCGTACACTAACTTCCGAGTACGTAAGAATTTCATCAGATAAACAACAGCAACATCCCTTTTCTCTTAAACCCTGACGTTCACTATTTATTCGAATGCTCCAACGAAGAATTGGCCGGCTTCCACGAGTACACACGAGGCTCGGATATCAATACTTGAAAGAAACTGCCGTCTTCTGAAATATTATACGCGCCCGAAATCTTAGGCCTATCCCAAAGTATTAAGGAATCTACCGAAGAGAAAAAGGTATGCCAAGTAAAAAAAAAAGTCCCTAGTAAATAACTTGAAAAAAAACCATAATGATTTTCCATCGAAACTTACGTTATCATCGTTACTATCGGGCATAAAAATTGTGCATATACCTACAGAAGCAAAAAAGATATTATTTATCGTAAAAAATATTAAAATGATAAATAAGCATATACACGGTGTTAAAAAAAATGGAACACGTGCAGCTCTTAACTAATACCTACGTAAGGCATGCGTGCCTGTAGTATCCCCACGTGAGAAGGAAAGGACGTTACTATACGTTTCTATATACGTTGCTAACATATGCTAACGTTAGAATCCAATTTCAGTCTCCTTGCTTACGGCTTTTCTCATCCTGCTCCGTCTCCATCACCCCTTCCCGTAGGTTCATTCGACGCTGGATAAAACTGCCGGACACATAAGTTCCCTCCGCACCCCTTTTTTTTTTCATCCCCTCTCTCCGCCGTCCGACTGTTTTTCTTTATCTTTTTCCTATTTCTCTTTTTCCACTTCCTTTCCACCCCGTCCTGCCTAACCCGACATCCCTTGTCCCTTTGCAAAAGCAATTTCATCCCCGCGTTCTACCCCCTCGTCTCGCCTTAACTTCCCGTGAAAATAAAGTCATACCTCAAAGCAAGGTGCAAAGTGTCTCCTGGACCGTCACTGTATTATTCTTCTCTTTTTTTTTTTAGGCACAGGCTTTTTACAAAATACCTACGACATAAACAATTTATGTCGCGACCCTTGCCACGATTACTCTTGATTTGAATATCTACGTGATGGAGGTACGAAATACTTTTGCCGAGGACCGTACCTGCGCGAAAGAAATAATTTTGAGATGAGAAGGAAAAATAAAATTTATGATAACAACGATGACAGGCAGCTGGAGAATAATTATTATGGAACGCTACTGAGGGATGTATCTAGGATATTGAACGAAAAAGAGATTTTGAGATAAGAAAAATTTACCGGTATAACGTATCTACGTACATTTTCAGAGACAAATGCGAGTGGGTCTTCTGTAATGAAAAAAAAAGACTTTGAGTAATGGCATGAGGTATTAAAAAAAAAAAAAGTGAACTCGTTAGACTTACTTTGGTACAGTAAACTGAAACGAACGGGATTAATCAACCAGTCGATGTGCTTCGTCATAAAACGCAACGACGCGGTTTTATTTTTATGGTGGAAACCCCCTGGCGACACACATGTGGCTTTTAGTGGCATGATGCAAGACATTCTTTTTTTTTTTTTGGATGTACGCTACCTAGGATGGGATATATGTGTGTAAATATATGGAGGATCGTGGATATGTATATATAGACCTGTGCAAGTGCAATAAACACCGTGAAATTATTAAGACCATTCGTAATAAAGCGAGACTCTTCTCCGCAGGTGTCATCCGGGTTATTTAAGATCGTTAATTCCTATCTTTTTGCGCATCCTGTCGAATTTCTTTCTTCGACGGTCTCTACCTTGCCGACCGATTTTGATCTATTCAAACTTACCATGCTATTTTATTACCTTTATTTTTATGACGGAAAAAAATGTGCGTGGATAACGTATCGATCGGTCAAATTTAAATTAGAGATATAATGAAATCGTGACGTAATTTATTGTTACTTGCGTAATATCGATTATTGGAAAAATGACGGAAACGAATTATTTGTCGTTTCGATTTTTTACTCAAATTTTCATTCCCGATTGACCCGTCCAATCGACGAAGGAATAAAAAAGGAAGGAAAATCGGCCGCGCGAATCACGATAATCGTGATTAATGTTCTTGGACGAGGAAGAGACTTTTCTATAAGGGGTGGAAAAGAAAAAAAGGATCTAATTCGTCTTGTCATCCTTTCGAGAGACTAATGACCCACTGAACACACGTGTTTTACGGCATATTCTCATTTTCTAGAGTTTATATCGTATACCGGGTATGGGACGGTACCAGAGGGTGTGTCCTTATCAGAAATTTAAATTAATTTAGATAATGCCGTATTTTTATAGATAACGAGTAAAAACGATTGAAATTATTTGTTCATCGGTGCTAATTGAATTTAAACGAAATAAAAAATGGAAAGTAAAAAATGTTTAATAAAAATAACACTTTTCACAGATATTTTATATTATCAATTTAACACCCGCAAGGGATGCGCGATAAGCCATTTTGGACATGTGAATATAACAAAATATTCTGTGACGTATGATATAAAATCAAGCGAGTACCACAGCATAATTTTAAGGCACTTATTAAATAAACTACAGGCAGTAGAGATAACTAAGGTAATTGTAAAATAAGGTAAAATAACACAAAATGGTGTTACAATTGATACGAAGGTACTTTTTCAAAATAAAAAAATTCCCATTGATCAACGTTAATCGTTATATAAAGATCACCGAGGGGATCTATATAATTGATCGACGTATATTACTGGGAAGACGTAATGTAACGTAAAGGCGGAAAAAAAAAATAATATGCGTCAGAAAGTTAAGACTCATTTAAGCTCGAGTAAGCTCCTTACTCCGACTTGGTAATAAAACCATGACGTTCTTATTAATTTCCTACTTGATAGTCCCACATCAATTTACATCTAAATTCGAGACCGAAGCTACCGCGGATATATTTTAGTCTGGCATCGTTTGCAATTACGAGTTATAATTACCGTGAGATTCGCTAAATTCGCGGTTTGGCTGTATTTCTGGGCGAGGTGGATGAGGCAAACCGAGAAAACCGCAGGACGAGAGCGAAGCGTTTCAGGTGGAATTAAAAAAAAAAAAAAGACGATTTCGTGGAAAATAAAAAGTAACCGCATTTAAGGGTTGAAAAAAAAAGCTCGAAAAATGAAAAATTTCATTTTGAAACAACGTTGGATATTAGACAGTCGCTAAGAACTTCGAGTTCAAAGTTGTCTCTCGGTAAAGCAAAGACCTAGGGATTTTCCATGGGTGTGTCTAGTGATAAACTAATGCGAGACTCTCTGGTTACTTCATTACCAACCTAACCTGACTTTCGGGCCTGGGCTCGCGAACTCGTGATAATTTATTCACTAGTGTCGAAAGTGCCAACGTAATTGTTGTATTATGCGAGAGGCTTTATTTTACGCGAACTTCGCAATTGTCGCTTTACGTTCCGGGGAAACGACGTCGGGCGTCGTTCTAGGACTTGTGCAGGAGACAGGGTTACCAAACTGAGAGAAAACCCTCGAAAACTATGCACGGGAATACATATGGACTGTGTTGCTGTTATTTTCACACCCAAATTGTTTTTGCACGAGTTGCGTAAGCACTCTGCCGTTTAATGGACAATATGACTGTACGTAGATATTGCGAAATGACAGGAACAGATGTCCTGCGGAAAATGAATTCTGCCAACTGCAGTTAATTAAAAAAAAAAAAAAAAAAAAAACGAATGTACATCGCGAAAATAAAATTTGAACGAATGCATTTTTTTCATATAAAGATAGGTTAATTTTGAGAAAAAAAAGTTCTTTAGTACATATTTTCATTCAGTCAAATGGGATACTCGGTCGTACCAACCGCAGGAATTTTTGAAACATCCCTTAAAATTTCTCAGGTACACAGCTGACGTGCATCTGGTGGAACTTTTCTTTATCTGATGTATCTCCGGTATCTCGGAATCTTTGACCTATCTTTGCTAAATATCTAACCTCCCGAAGTGGTCGAGATCGAGAATTAGGGTGCCGACTGGGGACTATAAATTCTAAGGCCGAGCCAAGCTACGAACGTGTAACGTATTTTTGAGAAAAAAATTACTCGAAATTTCAAATGCAAAATTTGGTCCAATTAAATTTGATTGGTTAAATGAAATGAGCCAAGATCGAAGCATCCTCTTCTAACTCTTGTGAAATAAATATAAAAAAAATGTATAAGCACGACTCTAAATAGCTTTTAATAGATTATGCAATGAGTTACGTATAAAATTTTTATCACAGTCTATTATCATTATTCCAAGAATAGTCATAGGACACCAACCCATGTGGGATTCATTAATCAACCTGATATTTTTGATAACTCACATAGGGAAACTAAGACCAAATTGATATTGCTCCTCACATTACACGAAGCTGTACAAACCACAGTATCAAAAGTCCGTCGCGATGCTGTAAAAGAATAAAAAAATTTGTTTTTTCAACATTCAAAGTTCCAAAAGTAAAATAACATATTACGTAATGCCATTAAAATATTACGTCTGTCAATCTGACCGATATAAAATTCCAAAAATCATTTGACAACCCCCATCGTCTTGACCTCCAAAAAAAATCTCTTATAACCCCGCGAAGAAAAATTATTGTCCCAAAAAAAAGAAAACGTTACGGGTAGAACCGATAAAATGAAAAAAGTCAAGGAAAAACTAAAGATTAACAAAAAAAAACCACTGCACGGTCTCCGCGAAACACTTGTAATTTGCACCAGGACTCGCGTTATCTCGCGAGCATTCCAGCCATCTGCCAAGCGACACGGAGTCCCCGTGAAAAATTCACAGTGGCAAAGAAAGAGCGAAATAGGAGCCGTCCCACGTACAGTTCTGGCGGCACCACGTTGCTTCGAGTCCCAGCATCCTCGCCTGTCCTGTCCTCCACGTAACGCCGGTCCATTCGTTATGTAATTTAGCTTCTCGCTAACATTCCTGTCCTCTCGGCGACTCCTCTGAAATATGACCAACCGAATATCTCTACCTGCTAACTGCAGTGCCTTGTCTCCTCGCCGAAAGTCCCAAACGCGTGTACACATCTTGTTGGTATGCCTGCCAGCATACTGATCTCTTCTCTCGCGAACCTCCAACAGGAATTAGGTAGCAATTGGCCGTTTAAGGGGGTTTAACACTTGTTCGCGAAATGATACATCGTTCACCGTGCGAACGACTGGTACCAATATAAACATGAACAGTATATATATATATATATATATATACATATATACACAGTTTAATGGTCCAGATTATTTATGATCTATACAGCGATCTGTCTATGTACTTTGGTCCATAAAACTGCACGGTTAAGTATCACAAAGTATCAAGATAAAATTTAAGGGAGAAAAAAGTTAAATATCGTTTATATGTAAAATTGGTTAAAAAATCAATTTCTAAGCACTGTAAATAATAACATTGATAACGGTAAAATCGAATGCGTTTGAATTTTATTATTTTCTCTTTAGTTGCCCTGACAGACCCAAAGCTATTTTCTTATGGGAACTATCCGAGACACGAATGACTTTTAAGACGGCCGAGAAAAGGGTGGGATTCGGAATGTCCGACAGGCGTAACGGTCGTAAATATCGTCTATTAACACGGTTTAAGGAAACGTTTAGGAGCTTTGATAAGCACGCGCCTATACGCCCACGTAAACATGTACTGTACGACGTAAGGTGTCTACGGGAACAGCAGGGTGCCACCCTATAAATATTAAAAGCAAGTATGGTCCTTTTGGTCGTTTCTAGAATATTTATTGTATTACGTGTATCTTCGATCTGTACAATCAGTGCGCCCTCGAGGGTCATTCTCGCGGCAACCCCATACAATGTTAACCCCTAATTGCCAACATTGACCAGCCCCTTAACCTTAGAGCAGGTGGTACCAACTTGTACGAGATAAAATTCAACGAAAAATTATATTATAATAAAAATTTGGTTAAATTTTAACAATTTTCAAATTCAATTTTTCTTTTATTTATCACAAATATCCTTACGTGACTTTGTTATTCGCCGTACTGGAAATATATTGTGAAGTAAACTATTTTTTAAGTAAAATGTGTACAACTGACGGTGACGAACCGAGAAAAAGGGTTGTACGAATTTCATGACTCCTTGGTCCATTTGTGCTGGCGGAGGCTGCGTCACGGAGGATCATGGCCACAGATCACGAGTCATTAAGGCTACGGCCGTGTTTTGACAGTCGCGTCGGATCGCCGGACCCAGATCATCCTCGGGCGTAGCCATTATTGCCACATATTTTTTAATCACGTCCACGCCAACGAATTACGAGCTTGCACTCCAGGGCTGTGTAATAATTTTAGTGGGTTTTCAGTTGGCAGCACTGAATGAGGGTTGGTCACTCTTAAAAGGCTGAAGTATCGTCGGATGAGGGCTGTCGCGCTTTGTACGACCGTTTGTAATGGCTCGTTAGAACGATTAACCTGGTTAGAGGCTCCCTGAAGTACGATTCTTCGACCCTCAGCTTCCACATTGGTCCAAATAAGCAAGATCAAGATATTAATGATACCGGTCGGTCGCGCAATGGAAACCCTGAATTATGTTACGCAATTAATAATATAGCGTCAAGATGCTGTCAAATAGACACCCTCATGATATATATTAATGCGAGACTCGAGAACGTTCAATTTACGGCAGATAGGCCTAGATCCAAAAGCCAGATTTCATCTTAATATTATCTACGGCAGTGATAGGGTCGTTAAGCTGATACCGAAGGTGGAAATTTTCGAAATTTATCTCATAGTTTCGTTTATCTCGATTACAATGTAACGAAGTGATATCGCAAAAATGCCTTTAATTACTCAATAATTTCATACAAATTTATCTAATATTATTAATTTCTATGGTATTCGGGTAGTAGAATATTTTTTAACGATACTGTCCGCGTTACGCGTACTGCAATTCTATGTAATTACGAGGGGCGTTAATTATATGTAAACTTGTAGGTTATTATTATTATTCAAAGAGTGAATACTCCAGAGGTACTAAAACGACTGAGATTTTTTTCCTTCGCCATTTTTTCTTATCTCTTCCTCCTTCCTTATCTCTACCTTCCAAAACCTTCGTATCTCGGTACCTACCTTTTTTCACCTCCTTATCCACTTTCTGCAACTTCACTTGAGGTTTTTTTTTTTTGACTTAAACTCTTTGAGCTCCTGTGGCTTTCCATCTGAATCGGCAAATTACGTGTAATATCCTTACCGCGACTACTTTGACGTGTAATAAACATTTATTATATTAGATAATATTAATTCACTTTTTATCAATATCCAAAAAGACTTAGAAGAAATTTATTTTTATCTCTTAAAAGTTCAATTAGCTGCTGTTTAACGTCCGAATCGATATTATGTAATTGTTTGATTTTCTTTCCTCTGTACTCCGTACCATCGCTATGTGTACGCGTCATTGTTAATTTTTCAAACTTTTTTGTCCGTCAACAAAATTATGTGGATATTGAATTTTGTACTTGGTCGAAAAAAAGTTTTTGTAAGACCCTTGTGAATGTTATTCCCGTATAAAAAAATTCTTATCGACAAGACCTCAATACTAAGATTCGTAATATCAAGATTACACGCTGGACCACGCTGCAAGAATACTCCGATAAGCTCAAAACGAAGAATTGAATAAAAATTTAACAATCGCACTCGCATTGTCGTATAAGCGGCACGTGATGTACGATATCCTGGACAATTGAAAACTATAAATAATAATTAAAGGGGGCGCCTGTCGCGAGAAAGCCACGTGTAGGCAGACAGTCGAGTCAGTGCATCCGTAGCGGAGCGCTAAGCGGAGCGAACGAACTCGAGGAGCACGAGGGACGTGAGAGGAAGAAGGAGAGAGGGCGAAGAAGAAGAAGAAGAGAAAATATGAGAACGAAGGAAGAGAAGAGGCTAACCAGCCCACAGATAAATTACGCCTTTTTGAATTACGGCTGGCTCGCCTGGTTTGTTAGGCCGGATTATATTTTACGATAATAAGAGCGAATTCTCTTTTTTTTTCTTTTATCTCTTTTTATCATATTTTTTTTATACCACCCTTACTCCTCGCAACAAGGATCTGCGCGCGTGGAACGTATTCCTTTATTTTATTTAGCCCGTTTGATTTTTTATACGAAATTTGATAATACGCCAGCAATTTTTCGTTATCGTGTGTCTGGACGTTGCTTTCTTAAAATGTCCTTTTTTTTTATTCAACACCCAAGCCTTATCTCGTTATCGACTTTTATACTTCCGGGTAACGAGGGATACGTTTAAAGGGGGAAAACTTTGGCTTTCGCCAGCGCCTGCTTTTGCGGATTTTTGCTTCGCGATGCCTGTAAATATTTAACGAAGTATATACCCTGTGTACGTATAATCAGGGGTTTGAATACCGACAGAAAAATATAAAGAACGTCACTTCTTTTATATGAATTTTTCAAGATTTTACGAGATCATCTCAAGGATCCTTTACGATGCTATATTTCTTGTAAACTCTAAAAAAAAATATAAGAATACTTATAAAGAATATTTTTTTTTCCCTATAGCCTTACGTTTGGACTGCGTAACCCATAATTTTTCATGGACTCCAAAATCGCTAAAACTTCATAAAATTAAAGAACCGAAAGAAAGGTAATACTTAAATTCATTCCACGTTATCGAATCGCCTGGGAAAGCCGATAAGATCCAAGAGTCAAACAAAAATAAAAAAATAACGCTTCTTATACTAGAGTTTCAAATATGACTGACAGTAGGATCAAGTTATTCATATATTAACAAGATCGTCTTTGTACGGGTTGCTTAGAAGATTATTTATTTTTTTTTTCCTAATACTTCCGTTACTGCTAAGAACTATATTAATTCTCGTCGTTGAAATAAAAAGGCATAAAAAACCGACTGAAAAATATCCCCAACCGATACAAGTATTTCAAAAGGATCAATATACGAGGAAGTAGCGATTGAATGTTGTAAAATAAAAAAATTTAATTTTCGGAAAGTTCGAACGCCCTTACGTCATTTCCACGAGAACGAATTAAGGCTAGTGCAAAATATCGATCATCCCCATAGGCGTTCTGCTTAGACGGGACATAAGGGCGTCGCGCAATGCGTGGCGTCGCGCTACTCTATTCAGTGGGAATAATGCATCGCAGATCGGAATAGTAAACAGGAACCATCGATCAGGGCCGTATCTTTTTCAGGTTCCGTGAAAACGATGCCCGGCCGGGGTGTTTCAGTGAGGAGGAACTTTTTGGCGAGATCTCCTACGAAAGGCAGATGTCTGTCGCAATCTCCGGATTACCATTGAATTTCACATTGTAGAGAGAAGAGTGGTTACCACCACTCTAGATGGCTGTGGGAGAGGAGAGGGATCCTGGCAAAGGACCATTAATCTTACTTCCCCGATTTATCCTCGGAAGACACATAGCAGCACGAGCATCCTTTGTGCGGTCTAGCTTCTTTATAGCTCTTTATTATGTAGCAGGGAGCAGCTGTCCGGTTAAAAAGACATCACACCCTTACCGGTGACGGTGGGCACAGGACTGCTGGAATAGAAAAAAAAGGGAGGGGGGCCCGATCGTACAAGATATTTGAGACAAAAATTTTTCGAGTCCCTGCCCTTGGGAACTAGTGACATCTGGCGGCGGGTCTTGGAAGCAGAGCATCTCCATTTAAAAATTCGATACCGTCAGGTATACGATAATGCCATTGAAACGAAATTTAAAAATATTTTGAAAAAAAAAATGAAATTCTTTTCATTGTTTCTGAACCCTCGCAGTGCATTGTCGTACCGTGGATCAAGAAACGCAGAAGATAATGGTATTCCAAAAGAGTTTCTTTAATCTCACGATTATCCCGAGGGTTAGGTACAGGCTGATCCAAAAGATGGAAAATTTTGGTTAGTAAGGATTTTCTTGAAGATTGTCACGAAGAAGGAATAAAAGGAGGCATTATTGCACCAAGAGGATTCCTCCTTTCGTGTATCTCCCAAGAATCGTTAACCGTCCTCCGGAGGAGCGTCGGTCCCAGAAAGGAAGAAGAGAGGCCCCCTAATACCAAGATCGGCCCAAGATAGAGATACCGTACCGATAAGCCCTTTTACTTAAACACCCTCCGAAAATACATCAGGACCCAAGAGCCACCGACCATCTTTTTTAATCCTCCCCTCTCGCGGCGTAAACCCGAACTCGGAGCACAATAAAGGCCCAATCCAACATGGAAAAGAAGAAGCAGAACGTTATCGGGGCCCGCATCTCGCGTCATCCTGTCCACATTAAGGCCGTATCGCAGTCCTTCGAAGCTCGACTATCGCCCGCATCTCTGCGTGCGACTCCACACGCGTCTATAGGACCCAAGAAAGAGGGGCGGGTCTGGTAGAATCCAAGACCGATGCAAAGTTCGCCAAGTGATCCTAACCTAACCCATCTTACGAAGCGCACGCGCTCAATGGGTCCTACCGGTACCCGACAAGACCATAGGACCCAATTCTTAGCTCTCGCATTGAGATCCTATCCCAAGAGCGACGACGACTCCTTACTTCAGGTAAGGAAAAACCCCATGAGCAATAAAGCCGCACTCACATCAGGCCCACCATAGAAAAGAATGTCAACGTGCACATGCCCTCCTCCCGTTTGTCCATGAACAGGTCTGTTGAACTTCCTGCTCCGCTCGAAGGCGGCTACCTCCTGTATAATACCGATACCTACCCGTCCTCCGTGGTCATAGAAACTAACCGGTATTGGCAAAAATTTCTTTTGCCATTCGTAACCCGTGCACAAAATATACACAGTGATACAATAATTTCGATATCACGCAGCATTATCCAGTATATCGAAATATACGACAAGAAAGAACGTACGGAAGCGAGACTCAACCTAACCTACAAAAGACATTCTTTCTACTCAATGGATGCCGGACATTAATGAATTCCTTGAGGTAACTTCAGAGTCTCTCGGCATCCGTATTACGGCAAACTGTAACCAAAGCCAGTTGCACGCAGCCACCATGAAAAAGGAGTATCGTCTCTCGTTCCCGACATCCTTATGCATCGTGTATTTCGTTACGCAATAATCCACGGGACACTCTAACCGCAAGCGTTTAAACTTCGTGCGAACGAAGCCCCGTGATTGACACGCATATCCTCGACGCATTAGCAACGTCTCAACGTAGAGCCAGTACGGGGCCAGTGCGGGGCCTGTGCGGGGCCAGTGCTCCGTCATCCCAGCCATCTTGGGGCCCATTGTTCCCGCCGAGCGGAAACAATCGCCGGTATGCGCTGGAACCGTACGTGTCAGCGCTTGTGTTTCTCTTCGCAATACTTTGGGCCTTATGCCCAGCCACCAATATCTTTTCTTTCACATACTCGTATATAGATACACACGCATCACTCTCTCTCTCCCTCTCTCTCTATCTCCTCCCGTTAACTTCCCTATATACATCAACCACGTACGAGCCACGTGGTATCGTCTTCCTGCTTACCGACCGAGCATCCTATTACCGCGTAAAACCTTTGTACATCCTTGTGTATCGTTCTTAAGGCCCGTCTGGAGCAACGCATCGCGTGAACGGGCCCTATGCGAATAACGCGATCCGTTACACCGGGCCCAATGAAAATCAATCTAAACGCCATGGATTCGAGTCGGTCATAGGTCATACAAGAATTCGTCGGCCATTGGACACTCCCTTTAATTGCTGGTCCCTTGCTCACGCGAGCTCTTTAATTTTTTTTCCCCCTCCCCCGTCCCAGCATTGGCCGCTATTTTTATTGGTCCTTGGCGTATCGACGCTACGGAACGGCGAACTGATACTTTCGTTCGTGAAAACGCTACCTTTTTGAATAATACTATATTACGTGTATATATATGTATATACAATGTACACAGCATCCCGAAAGGTTAAAGGACACGGGATACCGTAAAAAAAGGTCAAGAATACTCTTTCTTTTTTTTTTGTAGGTTCCGTTGGGTGGGGAGTTTACGATAATGGACTTGACTCTTTTCCCTCTCTCTCTCCCCCTACCCCCCCCCCTCTCCCTCTGTCTCTCTATCTCTCTCTCTCTGTCTCTGTACCTTCCTCTTTTTTTTCTGTCAGGACAGTAATAATGATAATACGTCTTTAGTGGTAAAGCACGTTGCCGGAGGGTCGATGGAACAGCCGTAAACTTGTTTTACGTCTTACGACCAAGTCAAAAGTAAGCTCGAGGTTAAGCTCCATCTTGGCGCGGTGGATCTCTCTTGATTATACAGAAGAGGGAATGAGGATTATTTTAAGCGTATTGTTATTTGATTCTAAATTTTTTTTTATCTTTTCCTCTTACAAGTATATGTCTCTCTTTAATCCACCCGGATCCCACTTCGTTGCAGGCAGATATTCGCGCGATTAAACGTGCGCGTCTCAATTTTGCGGAAAAGCGCGGAGATAGGGCTGAGGAGTTGGTGAAGGGGGATTTACAAATTTCCAGATTTTTTATAATTTTTTTTTTCTTCGACAAAACGTGTCAGCGATTTCATTCTCTTACTCTCGAATACACTTCCATCCATACCTGTGCATAAAATATATTTCAAAGTGCTTAACCAACACTTTCGGAGACACTTGACACGCCCATATGTGCTATCTGCCCTACGGTCATGCTGTAATTCTTTGGTTCGTGTATTCATGGGTTTTCTTAACATGGTCTTTATACTCTGGCTGTACCCAAGCCAACTATACTCAGGTAACCCCTTTTATTGCGTCCATCACTGTACCTTCGAAGATCCATACGTACTTGTCTCATACTCGCGAGACTCGGGCCCTTCCATAAAAACTGGCGTTTCTCTCAATTTACATTTATATAGACAGATAGACGAGGGATTCGACACGGTCTTACGACAGAAGAGCAAAACAATTTCCCAGACTAACAAAAAGTCATTGTACAATACGCGTACGTCGTTTGACTCTTGGAGTCGAGATAAAGATTACAAGAAAAAAAAAAAAAAAGAAGAAGGAAAAAACCCAGAAATCTATACGTGATTTAACAGCCATACCCCGTGGAAAAAAAAATGTTTCTGCATGCCGTCGGTGATGGATATTTCTTAATGGCGTCTGTAACTAAATCCCATATAACCCTTTACACGCGTATCGATGGTGTTGATTACAATTTCTTATGGCAATTTTACCCAGGCTCCTACGGTGACGAATTACGTAACAACGTAACACTCTTTTACTTTCAATTTAATGTATGGAAATAAATGTTGGTCGGTTTAAAAAAAAAATTTTTTTTTTCTTCCTCTCAAAACGTCTTCCCCTTTTTGGATTCGGACGTTTATTCGTATCTATAAAGACAGGAGGAAACCCAGAGAGGAAGCGTCCATCAGCTTTAATGCGTCGACGGATGTTAACACTTGAAAGTTCCTTAAGGCGGTATCTTTGAACGATCGCTGGCACTAATAGATCGTCAGTCTTGAAGTTTCGCCAGGCCTCAAGACGCATCCGTATTAAGGCTGCAGACTGCCGCTTGATCGCTACGAGAGGTTTACCCTGTTGGAACGGATGGATAAAAAAAAAATTCCTCAACGTCCCCACTTGGAAAATGGTCGAGGACAATCCAGCGTGCCATTTAATACTCGATTGCTGATAAGAACAGGCTGATCCATTAGTGAGCCGATGGCCTCAATATTTCACAAGGAATTTGGAAAAAAATTCTGGACTGTCACGACAGCAAGAAGTACTGAAATGTGACTGAGGAAAATTTTGAGCTGAAATTGATGAATTTAAAGCGAAATTCTCGTAAGCGTTTGTTCGATCGATGCAGAATGCGTAATATACCACGTGCGATACTAATAATAGAAGGATGTTTTTTTTTTTTCTAAAAGTTGGCTGTCATGAAAATTCTTTTATATATATATATATTATATATATATATATATAATCTTATACTTTTACGGGTATCAGTTTTCATATGTGTTTATTGGACACAGTGTCACGTTATTACGTGTTAAGCTTCTGGCGACAGGACATGTGCTACCTATGGGACGAGACGTAAGATAAATATTATGAAAATCTTCTAGGTATTCTCACCCTCTTTTCGCCCTCGTCGAATGACGTATTAATGGTCCTCGAGTGTTGCAGCATCCGACACAATGCCTATACAGATTCGAAATACATTCGTGCCTTAAATAAAAATTCGTACCGTCTCCTGTTTGCTCAGCTTGGACGGACCGCGCCGTGATGCTGTCGCCTGGACCCATTCTGCCAGGGGAAGGAGACAGGGCCGGGAGGAAAGGGGTGCAAGAGGGATAGAAAAGGGGGGAAAAAAAGAGATGAGGGAAAAGCCGTGTAAAAAAGAAGTGGGAATAAAAAAACATCGAGTGCAGTGTTTGTTCAGGATCCTTATCCACGTCCCCGAGTCTAAGGGATGATGTGGACCGGAATGGGGTGGACAATTGACACAATGTCACAGGGAGTAATTTCGTGTTTACTCAAAGTACTTTCGAAAATGTCATCCCCTGACGTTTAATTCTGACGTTACATTTTCCGTGTGATCTTAATATTTTTTTTATTACTTTTTTTACCACTAAAAACCCCCAAAATTCTCAATGCCAGGAGCTTGTAGTCGAAATTTTTTATGGAAAATTAAAAAATATTTTTAATATATTTCAAACGTGGGTATATATATATATATATATTTTTTTGCCTTATCACCCAAGGCTCTGTATTACGTGTAATATATCTTATCGGGAACTGGCAATTGAATTTAGCCCGCAATTTTCGCCAGCGAATCACCGTATTAGGTTAACGGGTAACCGCGGATGATGAATTCTGGAATATACGGGGACGAAATCGAGAGGAAGCGGTTGGTAGGAAAACGAATAAAAAATGGGCGTTTCGGTAGGAAGTTGGAAAGATCATAAAATGGCTCATCGCTGTTTGCTCGGATGGTGTTTACTCTATCCCCGGGAGCCTCGTGGTAAATCCTACGAGGGTGGGGAAAACGGAGAGGAGAGAGAGAGAGATGCGCGGTGCATGGGAATAAACGTGAAACAGAGCGAGTGGAAATGCAGCGGGAAGAAAGATGGGTCCGTGGGCTTCATGAAAACTCGATTATTGAGGGAACGGGGGGAAAATAACGTTAGACTTATACCGGCTAAGCTAACAAGACCCTTCGTCCTCCTTTTCTTTTCGGCAGCAATTCGTCTCTCCTGTCCGCGTATTTGTTCGCCCTTATATTCCCTTGACAAGCACATTCCAATTGCTCTCGTCCGCCCCAACGTCCTCGCCATAGACACGTATTTACTCCTGTTATCGCGACAAGAGCCTGTATCGATCAACGGATAAGGCTAAAATAAAAAATTCAATAATGAGTTTGATCATAAAACTTTTTGTTGGTTAAAAAAATTGAAAATGCCACAAAAATTTATTTTATCAAAAACCACGTTAACGGCGCGCAACGAGCTATATATGGGATGCGATATAAAAATTTGTTAAAAAATTTTTAATACAGGTACACCGCTAATTAAGTTGACGAATCTAAAAATTATCAATAGATCGAATAAATTTCTGAAAAAAAAATTGGCGAATAAAAACAGTCGGAATCGGGTCGCATCTCGGGAATAAATCAAGAGTCCCGGGACTTAATTATTTTATGTAATCGTCCATGAGTAAGCCGCATGAGGGAAACGACGCGATTTAATTAAAGTTCCCTGAATGAAGCGAAGATTGTGAAATTCGCGCGGATGAGGTAAACGCTGGTGAGGGAGGGATCGGGAGGGGAGGGAATCATCCCGACCAATCAGGACCGTGCAGATGAGGACTGCAAGAGACTGGAGTCTCTCGTAGATTTTTATCGACGTTCAAACCGGAAGTGAGCGCGAGCGCTTCGAAGCATTAGGCATTGTGCCAACGTTACGAAATCCCGTAGTCGTCGTGCTCGTGCGAAAATAGATTCTTCGATGGAGACGAGAACGGGAGGAATCGGCGGGTTAAGAAAATCAGGGCAGGTAGAAAAAGTTTGCGGAAGCGCGAAGATGTCTTATTCGGGTAGTGTATAACGTACTTCGAGTACAGAAACGGAGAGGAAAGTGGCGAATTGGAAAAAACTTTTCAGGGACACTGTACGAGCTATTGTTTCGAATCCTCGGGTAATTGAAGTTCCGAGTTAAGACGCTGTTACGACTTTACTTCAATTTTCAATCGGACTATTGCATGAGATTAGCTCGCTGCCGTATTTTCTTGTAAAGTCGAAAGGCGATATCACACTGTAAAATATAAAAGAAGGATACCTCACGCGTATATTATCTTTTAGTATTTTTTCTTTTTTTCTTTATCATCGATAATATTGGTAAAATGCAATTTTTTGAAAAAATGTATTATCGTGCTTCTTTTTGGATATATGAATTTACCTAATGCCTCTTCCGGTGCATCGATGCACTTTGACGAACGTCTAACTCAGTTTTACATTTGGCGCCAGACGTTCCTTTCAAAATGCACAAGTACCTTGTGGCCTCGTGGTCCTGGGTTAAGGGTGCGTGTATCTATTGGTAGCTGGGATTCCATTTCATTTTAGGAATATAAAGCGAAAGGAAAGGTAAATATTTTCGGAGGTAGCCACGGCTCTACGACACGGCTGGGCGGGTGCACTTTAACGGCATTATTGGGGCCAGCTAGGTAAACAGGAGGCACTCATTCATGAAGGAAGCAACGGCCTCTTCGTAGGTACCTTACCACACTGTGGGTAGCAGTTAATCGGGATTGAAAATCCAGCAAGAGATTTTTGGATTGTTTATATAATCGTCTGAGCTGCTGAGAAAAAAAGAGTCATAAAAATACAGTAAAAAAGTACGACCGTGAACGGTTTGGTTGAAAAACATGAAATTTATTATAAAAATGCGAATGCGGATGAACAGAGTTCTGGGTAATTACATTTTTGTGAATTTTTCAAAAATCTTTCGTCTCGTTAATATTGGTGAAATCTGACAATTTTTATTAATCAAACTTGCACCGACTGACAAGGCGTAATTCACTGTGCAGAGAATGCGTCGATGCCATTAAAACTTTTTTTTATCAAAATCGATCATCGGATAATGTAATTTGAAAGATACAAAAATTGTTAACGATGCGAATCCTTCGATAAACAAATTCTAAAATTTACTCATGCAACCAGACAATACACTGTACAGTGAAGTCATTCCCATAGGGAGGCCCGATACCCAAATTCATTTCAAGGGCAGAACGGCGTGACACTATACCTATATATACTGTGACAATGGGGTTGTCAATCAGCATTTGACCCTCGGCTTTGACGGGAGCAACCCTT
The DNA here is from genome assembly GCA_030142595.1 of Trachelus iudaicus. NCBI lineage: Eukaryota > Metazoa > Arthropoda > Insecta > Hymenoptera > Cephidae > Trachelus > Trachelus iudaicus. Next base: position 2,896,701 of record JARQTH010000297.1, on the reverse strand, counting down.
TCGGACGCTCCCACCGGATACGTGGACCACGGAAGCATACCAGGATGAAAGGGAGGTCTATGCGGGGATCTTTTCGCAAAAGGCCTTTTTTTTCGTACCCTTTAATTTTTGGCCCATCCCCCATTTGCAAAATTTTAGTCGGTAATGGTGAATTTGGAGATTTTTGGAATTTGGATTGTCATGAAAAAAAAATACATGATCGATTAGTGTATATAGTTTATACTATACATAATGAAAATAGTATACTGAACTTTCATGAAATTCTTTGTAAAGAGTATACAGTCAGGGATAAGAAATTATTTAATAAAATTTCGCATCTTTTTCTTCTTATTTCTCAGGAAATCATTCGCTTTTATATTTATACTTCTTCTTTGGTCCATTGCAATAATCAAGGTTCAATATTACTCGAACTCTGCCAACTGCGAATATTTTCCTTCTAATTAAAACGCGGAGTTTTATATACTCGAGCGTCATTCGCTCTGTTCTACTTTTTTTAGATTTTCTTACTCTACGCAAGCAGCGCCGTAGTCGGTAGAAATTTCTACTTTATAGTCATATATACATATATTTAATTACCGCTCTTCTCGACGTTATTTCAAAAAGAAATCGTATGCACGCGTATAACGCCAGAAAGCGTGAAAAAATATTTTGATGGCAAAAAGAACAATAAATATTTTGTAAAAACGTAAAATACCAGCGATAATCATCAGGTTAAATTAACGATCAAACTAATTTGGTTTTTTCCATTTTTTTTTTCTCCTAACGATCCCCCAGCCTCCGTCGTAAAAATTGACAGTTTAACACAAAGTATAATATTTTTGAAAAAAAAAAAATTGCTATCAATAATCATCGTAAGCTATCCTGACCCTGGTCCTTTGAAAATAAAATCAAACAATTTTCCTTATATCCATTTCTATGATCTTTTTCTCTGAACAAGGAAACGCCCATGCGAACCTTTCTCACTCCTCCCCACCACCCCGTGGGACTTATATAGAATAAAGAAATGTTTAGACAACAATGTAAAAGTTATCCACGCGGGAAGCCTGTGTCATTGTCATCCGACCATATACGCGTGACTAGATTTATTTAGCCTTTTCGTTGAAATTTCCCATTGACAGTTTAAACGGCTTATTCAAGTAGGCCAGAAAAACTGGTGGATATAACACAGATAGATACCCTATTGAGATAGTAGGTATAGTAAGAGTGGCGGTGGTATTTTGAAAAAGGGGACCCTTCTTATGGATCGTAGGAAAAAAGAAAAAATCCTTAAAGGCATTTACACCTTGGTCCGAAAATTCAAAATCGCCAACGACGCCGTCTTAACAAGAGTTTAACAAGAACTATGGAATCCTATTGTCAGGCTGATATAAAGTATCTCGATAGGCTCGAATCGATAATATTTTTCGAAGATGAATGTATTAAAACTTTTTCAATCTCACAAGCCCGAAGATTTGGGATCTCCCCAACCAGATTGCGAGAACCATAACTGAAAATTATGACTGAACATTCGTAGTACTAATAATTTTTTGCTGGTGGTTCATTAAAATTATTTTATTTTAAAGACACATCGACGAGCATAAAGTACAGTAAGGAATAGGAAATTGATAATTTTTTTTCGATATTTATTTTTAACAAAATCTATAGTTACAAATTGAACGATAGTCAACTGAGCGATAACCATTTTTTTTTTCAAAAATATATATATCGTATTGCGGGACAAGGGTAGCAGACTAACGGAAGGATAAGGAGACATTAAAGGGAAACGAGTAAAGTCTTGAGCTTAAGAACATTTTACACCAGGGAAACCTAAAACTGCTCGTAATCCGTCCGAAAAAAAGAAAGATAACGATACAAAAGCTTCTTTTCCCCTCTTTTCATCTTCCCAACTCTTCCGATTTGAAACAAAGCGAAATTGAGAGTTTGGTATACTGAGGTGTGGGTAAAAATGCGACCGCCTTGGGATGGCAAATCGAGCAGATATAAAATAAGGGAAATAAAGTAAGGACGGAGGGTAAAAAGATTCATTATGATTCGCATCGTGAATTAGCAATTTAAAAACAGCGCTAGCTTCCCCGTAAACCTGCTCGAACGTTGTTCCAGTACTGGACACATTACAGCGCAAGTACTGCGAACCTACTCTACATTGAAATCTAAGGACTATTCGTGTTAATAACATACAAACCCCCTAGTACCAAAACGACCCGAAGCCAGCTAGAGTCTAGACTCTAATTTAAAAAGTAAAGAATCCCGAACAGCTTGATTTACATAAATTTGCACTTTGAAATTTTTTCCAAAATACAATATAAACGTATTACCTTTTTGTATAATTCTACCAATAAAAGACACGCAACGCGATCCCCAAAAATTTCCTTCTGAAATCATCACCTGGGGTAGATGTCAAAAGAATAACTCCCTATAATCATTCCCATAAATTAAATGCACGACTTTTCCTCGAGATTTCACTGAAATACCAAACGAAACCTGAGATTTCGCATTCCGATAGGGAAGAGGATTGCTCCAATTACCCAGCATCGACAAACTTCTTCTTATCCAGCTAAAGACCCTTTTCCGGCGAGTGCTGTTCCTTGATTAAAGAGGCTCGGTCCTGAGAAAAACTTGTTTACGATATAGCACAGGCGTTTCAGGGTAACAGTTCGGTACGCAGCGAGAGGCAGCTAATGCCAAAGCGCTGGCTTTACGAGAGTGGCGCAAAATTCCTTGTGCCTTGTGCGACTACAGAGCGAACTTGGCGAAATTATTTTCTCGTAGGTTGGTATCTCCAACCAAACCTGCCTCTTAACGGTCTATGAGGATTTCAGTTTAAATTCGCAAAATGTAAATGACACAAATACACAGTTGTATATATATATATATATATATATATACACACAAAAGGTATACTGAAGTATATATATATATATATATATATAGCAGTGCCTATCGCGAAAAAGGTATCGATACAAGGTAGTGAATGGAAATATAGAAGGGGAGAGAGAGAGAGAGAGAGAGAGAGAGAGAGAGAGAGAGAGAGAGAAGGAGATAAAGTAAATCAGTGACTAAGGCGGAGAATGAAAAGGGTAGAGAAAGGGATGAGAAAGCATGTTCGTACCTTTGAGTCTTATCGGAGGAATTCACGGTGTGCGGAACGAAGACGTCACCAAGTTGCGATAACGTCGAGACACGAATCACCTTGAAGTTTTTTGGTTTTATCAGAATAAGTAAAAGTGGCAAAATTTTTGTGAAATTTCTACCTTCTCCAAGATATACAAAAAATATCAGTCCGAGTACACGTGGAGAGTAACCTAAATAATGTATGTGAGATTGTAGAGAAACAATTTTTAATATTAATTTTTGGGCAGTATTTTGAAAATTTAAATAAATAGACACGGTTGAGATTTTTTTGCGGATACCGTACAAGCGATGGGTACCACTGAGGGCGGTTTTTGAAAAGACCTATACAAGACTGTCAAGGGATGTTTGACAATGGCGGGCATGACCTTCTCTCATATTTAGGGTCCATCGATTCCATTGTCTCGTAACTGTCACAGGACGTAGGTCATAGGTGTAGGCTTTTCTCTATAGGGAAGGTCCTAGTATCAGCCTTTTAAGTTCAGAAGGGTGGCGAAGGGTGGGAATGGTTTACCTCAGTACCAAAAGCCACCCTCGTAAAACTGACTACTGCCGCTCGCACTCCTCGACGTGATGAACAATAAATTATTCTCACCTAATTTTACCTCGTCATAAATAATACTAGCTTTCTTGGGGTCGTGACCTTATGCAAGCCTGTATACACCCTTGGAATTCTTGCGTCCTTATTTCTAGCTAATATTACCCGGTAGCTGTGGCCTATTGCGACTGGGTCACTGAGCAAGCAAGTTAACCAATCCGAACTTACCAATAACCATAAATTATGGATCACCGTAGGTTTTCGGGAATCTTTAAGATTTATGTGGCAAAGATTTCAATGGAAAAATAAATATATTTTTGCGTCATTTTTTCAATGAAAAAATTTATTTCTTTAATGATAATCACTGCCATTAAAATTTCACCCTTCGAAATGGCCTTAAAAAATTAATGATCGAAATTCTCTTGGGTTATCGTTAACGCGTAAACGACTTGAGCCTCGTTCACAGTAAAATACAGTTAACCCAGATCTACAGCGTCGAAGATTTCGCACGGAAAAGTCAGCAGTTAATGAGAAGGCAAATTTGGTCACGCTCTCAGTGAACCTTCGACCCGTGACTCGTACCTCGCACGCTTACGCAAATTTACCCCCCGTCGGAGCGTGAAGATTTTTACGCGTGGACTCAACCCCTGGAGAAAGTAAGCAAAGTGGGTCAAGTACTTTTACGCGTTATAAGCAAAATTCTAGAGTCCGTGAAAATCCCTGGCCAACCTAACCCATCCTAAACTCTTAATGATTTTTTCCTAGTCGGTTTCTACTCGCCTTCTTAACGTCCTGTATTAGTTTTAGCTCTCTGGGTTTCTGTGCTAAACGGTCGACCGGTTGACCGACATTTTTACTGTCCTTCCGTACGTCAATTGTACAGGAAATAATTTACAAGCGCTTTTATCCCTAAAGTCATTGTCAGTCACAGCATGACAACGGTGTTTGAAAATGAAAATTTCTCCAAGAGAATTTAAGCTTTCTTACCGAGGTTCGTTGCATAGTAGGAAAACCAGTGGTTGGGGTAATACAAATTTTTTTTAAATTCTCAAGAAAGCACTTTCTCCGAAATTTTTGAGAGAGGAGAAAAGATGCTTTTCCAAGCATAGAACGTCTCATGATTTAATTACGAAAAATTTTGAAAATTTTTTTTCATTTTCTTCGATCGTTCGATGGATCTTATCTTTTTGTACATATTTTATGTATCCCTGGGGCATACATCGTGAACCTCACTATAGGGGAATTGCGTGTGTGTACACATATGCACCAAATAAAAGGGCCCACACGATGCTTGGCAGTTAACATCAAATTATTTCGTAAACGCTTTCGGACAAGATACCATAAGCACGTGCTGCCCTCTGGTTCAATCTTCTCTAGTGACGAAGCTCGGAGAGCCAGCACCTGCGAGTCGCATTGAATTCAATCGCTACACACAATGTGTACCACCTGACGAAATGAAACATTAAACTTTCCTAATATCCACAAATTTCAGTGAGTTCACGAGCTATGATAGCCGGAATTCTTTCTACAAATCATCAGGCGGCGAACGCTTGAGAAATTTCCAATGTAAAACAGAAAATTATTTCACTGTGATTTCGTAACATTAAAGGTGCCATAACATTAGTGAATATAACGTGTTATGTTATGAATATATTTAAAAGATTTATCTCATTAAACATCAAACAGGAAATATTTGACGGACGAATGTATCGCGAGGAAAAATGTTCTATTTTTATCTTTGAAAATTTATTTTTCATTAAGGAACGCTTCGTTGTAAGCCAAACCGAATGAATTTCGAGATTTACGTAATTTATACCTGTATTTGTGACTCACCCTATAGGGCATCGTAAATCTTCTTGCCAATTATTAGAACGCCAATTTTACAATCTACCAGAAAAAACGAAGAAAAGCTTCTTCCATTTCCTTGAATATCCACGAACCTAGGTTACTGGTCAGATCTGAAATAACATTCAAAGAATTCCGGGGATTCCCCGATATATCTGATATTACCCCGAACGAAACGAACCAATCGGGATCAGCCGTTGTTCGTTTTCTTTACATTTTCAGTCGACTGATTTCAGATTAGTTATATGGGAAAGTCCATAAATTAAAAAAAAAATTCAGTTACATCTTATCTTATTAAATTTATCAGGATCTTAATTATAGTCTGCTGTCATTTTTTTATTAACATTTTAACTCGTTATATATTTATAAAAAGTTTTGATATTCGCTCGTCAGTGTTTTTTTGAAAATCATAAATTCACACGTTTTCCATTATACATTCAGCAAACGTAAAATCACTTATGGATAAGATGGTTAAAAATTTAATCTCGTACAACATGCTTTGTAATTTAGTCAATGTTAATTTTAGCAAACAATTTCAAGCACGAGCTATTATTACAGATCGCATGAAATAGCAGATTTCTATTAGTATTTAATGGTCCAGGAGGATTTAGACATCAGGATTCACCTGTTCTCCATAATCGATAGTTCCTGGAATCGTATCGCATCCCGTACTGTTCTGGTAGTATTTCAGATCTTATCTATTCGACTCCGAATAGAATAGACGCTTGCCCCATAAACGGCAATGCTACTTATCCAGCATTTCTTATTCGGAGATCAACATCAATCCCTATAAACCAGTAACTATCCAAATTAAAATAAGAAAAAATCCAAAAATAACAAAAATAACAAAATATCAAAAATTCCAAAAAACCCACAATAAATTACAAAAATCTTCGACTGCCCAAAACCCACAAGTAACCAATTAACCAAAGTCACAACACCCTCAAATAACGCTAAAAAATTCTAAATTCAAATTATAATTAAAAATAAAATTTTACCATTAAAGCCCAAAATAATTATCTCTAATTAAACTCCACCCGAGCCAGTACCAATTCTACCTAAATCAACTAAAAAATACGTTCAACGAGTGCAACCCAAAATCCTTCGCCCCCTCGAGTAGCTCAATTTCCAAAACCAATTAATTCCAAATTCACGGCAAAGTATCAACATCCAAATTCTAAAACCAACAACAAATACGTGCTTCGTTATTCCAAACACGTGTTCAGCCTAAACCCAAGTATCTGTGTCCAAACCTTAAAACGTATATAAGGAAATGTCAAATTCTATCCCTACCCCAATACTCTAATCCCACGTGGTACTCAGAAGCCCCTATCTTTAGAACAGAAGCAGTGCCAGTACATTTGGTCTAATGACATTTGGATTCTAATATAGTGTGACAGTCCTGGTACTACGAGCTACGGCCGTAACGCTCGTGGCGGCCCCGGAGTTTCCAGGAATGTGTGGAGCTGCGACAAAGACGTCTATGGGGTCCAGTTATCTGTCTATGCTGATGGGTATCTGTACCAATCTAAGAGAACGGCTACCGCAGTGTCAGAATCATCTTTAAAAAGCTGTTTCACCTGCTCGTGCCACTCCTCTTTCTTTCTCTGTCTCTCTCTCTCTTTTTTTTTTAATTCTCTCTTCCATTCCACTCGAGTTCCATAGAACTCAAATGGTAATTCCGTGGTACCATAGGATTTTACTTTTGTTTTATTACTTCATCCTGACAACGGACTTGTTTTATTTTAATTACCACATTTCTATTGACTATCGGCAAAACTGCTATACCTGCTTCTGTACACAGGTAAACGCTGGAGGATGTTTATTAAAGCCACGTTTGATAGTCCTAAGTTAATTAACAAAGAGGGAGTAATTGTCAAACGGTTCCGCCTGTCTAATAATTATGGAAATTCATGATGGGAGTCTATGGGGTTACACGTGCGTGGCAATAGATACAGGTTTTCACTCTTACACGTTTACGGTTGATCGCTTAATATTTTCGTGGTAGGTAATAGTGATATTGTTCGATGATTTAATTTTGACAATTTTTTATAATCCAAAAAAGACGTTTCTAATGAATTTCTTGCTGGTCAATATTTTTTTTCATAATAAATTATCAACCCTGTACATTGATAGCGGGTTGAAAAATCGAAGGGGATACTTGGGTCGTTTTATTTAATAAATTCCAACGGGTGACCCAGATATGGCACTGGATCTCGAAGCTTTTCTTTAATAAATTCCACAGGGTGTCCCAGTTGTTTAGTTGCGACCTTTATGGAATTCCATAAGGTTCGACTACTCGATCCATTTTTTTTTCTTTCTACTCAGAAACAACGGATATTGTTTTTTTGTAATTCCACGTACGATACTCTCTAACGAAAGCGTCCATTTCACTTTTGTTTAATTATTAAGTTATAACGAACCAACTAAATTTCTCCGTCCGTCATTTTCATCTCGACGCAATCGATTGGTAACACGCACAAATGTAACCGTGTATACGAAGCTCCATTTTTTTAGGGAGTGATTCCACGTAACAGACCCATTTTATAGGTCAGGATACTTTAAGTCCAGCACATTCCAGAAATACCATCCTCGATTGCCAGTCTAACAATGTTGCGTTGCGTGCAGCAGCCATTTTCTAAAAGGAAATACCTCACAATTTTTCTTTTTTGTTTTTTTCCAAAAAGTCATTCACACTCCTTACAGAACTCCATTACCATTTAAGTACCTGGAAGCAGGTGTCATCCGGTTCCCATTTAAAATGGGAGGAGTTTGGTATTTAGTACAGGGGCAATAAATATTAGCCGGTAATTATCAGAATTCCAACTTGTACCTGTAATCTAGATACGAATTAATTACGATAATAAACCGAATACACTGTATTAATAATATATACACCGCAACCGCTGACTCAATTATCTCGTCAAAGTGATCCCCAAAGAATGGCCATGACGTTCATTCGCTGGTATCAGAAAGTCCCTAGATGTAAAATCCCACGTTAAAAGCAGGTAGACGCTCGAAATTTAAGAATAAAAAACAAATTCAAATATTCATTATTTTATTTTATTCCTAAAATTTCACTGTATATCTAAACCGGCTCTTTATATCCATACAGAACTAAACGTTGACTAGTTACTAAATTAAAAGTCAGACCCTCATCAAGTTGCGATATTCCCAAAAGCCAAACCAACCCACGACCACGTGACCCTAGCGCCGGCCGACGGTCATTATATACATATATATAGTATAAATATATATATATATATATATATACACATAAAGAGTAACGTAATATCAAAGAATATAGTGAACCAGTACAAACTAAATGTTTCAACAAGAAAGAATATATTTCTCTTGAGGGATGCTGATCACGTGACAAGTCTCAGGGTGGCGTCCAGGTCCTTCTCAGTTAATGTTTTTATCTTGACTTGTGGTGCACCTCTCAAACGGCTCGCTAATTAGTTCCTCGGGGGGTTCCCACCACCCTGAAACAACCTCAGACCCGACCAACCAATCATCCGATTCGACTCGTACCAACTGCAATGCGCGTGCGCCAACTTGGCAAAGTATGCAAATGCACGGCGGAACGTTTTCAGCCTCTATACCTATAACCATGGTTCTGCGCTGTTTAATCAGAGCATATTCATAAAATATTCCCGAGTAAAACCGACTCCCTGATTGCACTTTAACAGCTCCCCGGGAACGTTTAACTTGACTCTTTCTTGGTGCTGTTTCAATTTATAAAACACAACAGTATATTTGTGCCATGTACTCATTATGGATATATATAATTATACGTTAAAGGATATTCATCTAACTTTTGGGATGTATTGTACAATATATATAGCACAGTATATTATAATGACTAATATGAACCAGGAACGTATAGTAATAAGTTTGTATCTGGATAATACAGTGGATCGATACTGTATGCAGAGATTGTATTTTAAAAAATTAAAATTATTAAATTTCAGTGATAAGACGAATTTTGGAAACTTAATATTTTTTAATGGTTCACGATATGACATTTTTTATTCGATATGTATAAAGTGACTGCATTAATTTTTCTTAATTTCGAAAAATATTATGTACCACCTGCCGATATCGTAATGACCGAAACGCAGAGAGAAACTCATGTCGAGTATCACGCCGAGACGCCGAGCGTCGCTTCACCAGCGTACACAGTAGGTATATAATAGTCACAGACGCCTGAGTGAATCCGTTACGTTAAGTCCATAAAGTCAGACGTAAGGAGTGCTCAGGTATCCTGAAACGCTTTGTCTGGGCGTCGCGACGCTCAGTAACTCAGACGACAGGGTCTAGATTCTGTGTTTGACGTGTCAATGATAAATGTACGGAACAGCCAGAGGCTGCTAGTGAAATAGGTATTTGATTTTGAAAAAAAAATGTCAAATTAGGCGACTATATATTTTATCAGTATGAAAAAAAAATGCGCTGTTAGAAAGAATATTTAAAAAGTCATAATTGTCAATTTACTAAAAATCTTTCAATTTTGAATGATTTCTTAAAAATAAATATATCACCCCAATCACCGGGTATCAAATCATCAATATCAAGGTCAATCGCAAAGCGAAGAAGCCTTGATAAAATTGAAATGATAGAATAGTATATGCCCATATAGATACACTTAGGTCGCATTTCCATGGCGTATACGACGGTCGTCGCTCTACGTTGAATGCTCGACCGGAATGGATGCCGACGTTATCGAGATCGCTCGGAAGCCTCGAGTTCAACGAAATCCAAGCGACAGCCATTTACTCGCGTCGCGTTACGTTGGAAGAGCGCCTTAACTCGGTGCGCGAATCCTTTTAGCTGTCGCGCGAAACGTCAGCCCGAGCTAACGCTCGCCTTAATGCAAAACCCTGGGCATTGTACTATACGTATATCGAGAGCGTAAAGTGTCGCTCGACGATTCCGTAACACGCAATTGCGATAACGTACACGTCGGATCTAACGTTGGATCTGCTGCTGCGTATCTGGCCTACAGAACCCGTAGCTGCTGACAGTACCAAGACGGGTATACGCGAGAGATAAGGTCGACCTGGGGAATTGAAAATGGAAACACAATTTTCCAGTATTAAATTCAAAACTCGAACGTTAAAAAGTTTCGTTCGATAGCAGAAACTGCAGCGTCTATCACCCTTGGGAAATAATTTATCAATTTTCCTTTCCTCTTTTCCCATCCACGTATTTCATTTCACGCTGTTCAGGACTCAATTAACATTGAAAATAATTATTTTTATTCTTCCGATGACACCTCATTCGCGAAATTATTCTTCCGACAAGACGTTCCGAATCGCTGATGAGCTTGGCTACGGTCCAGAATCGTATCTTACCTACAGCCTGAAATAACAGGTACGTCCGTAAGGATTAAATGTCGAGCACAGATCCGGTAGCTCTTGTGGGAGTCCTTGGCTCCTATGGAAGATTCACGATTTCCCTGGACATGGGTTTCTCGGGCAATCGGCGTACCCGATTATCCTCGAGTCTTGCCCGAAGGGCCCACTTGGATCGGTAGCACCAGAACGCGACGGCTGAGCAGCCTGGCGCTCTCGCCACCATTATCCCTGCCCTCGGGGGTCCCGCTCCAAATTGCAGGATTACTTCGGTGAAACCTGATTGCTGGATATAATTGTTTATTCATCGCAGCAAGCGAAAGGGAGCCTCTCATCACCCGCAGCGAGCTGCAAGATGGATTAACTCGAGGGAACCTTATTACAGAGCGTGCACTGCCGGTCTTCGCAGTATTTTTGAAAATTCCACATTTTTTTTCATTCAGGTACAGCCACTGCGTCGAAGGTATGAAATTGAATTTTTTTTTCTAAATTTTTTATCACCAAGCGGTACCCGCGGCTACTGTAGAAATCAAAATTTTTTTCCTAAACCCTTTTCTTCGAACCACCCCTACGCGGATCCGTTATGAATCGTTGTTCGGACAACATAAAATTTTACTCTACCGTAAAACATTGCTTCCACCGAGTTATGATTCATGCGTTCGCATTACGAATTTCTTTTTGTTCACCCGTTAGCCAAGACTCAAGACAAACAGAATAGATGGCGAAGCCTTCGGGCGAGCATCAATCCCTGGCAAAAATAACCCTTCGTTATATCTGCCGAATGAGAATTAACGAATTTCTCGTGAACCTACGTGATAGTGGCTCTCGATGTTAAATCTTATCGAATATTATCCGGAATACTTGTACAGTTTGTTTACAAGAAGAAAAAAATGTTAATCCACATGTATAGCTTATTAAAACGGAAATGGGTCATACGTAAAAAAAAAAAGTATGTCTCTACGTCATTAAGAAGCAGATAAGAAGCCAAGTAGCATGCGTATCAAGCCCGTCGAATGTATTAACGTATCAAGGTACAAAATTAGGAACCACCCTTATCAGTTAGACTCGCGTTTAAAAGGGGGTGCGTCATCTCCCGCGAGTCTCAGGGTTACTCGAACCATTCGAGAACGCCCTTGGATCCTCTTCGTCTACCCAGCTTCCGACCCCCCGTGCGAGTAGCTCGCGCTAATACTGGCGTCGGGGAGTTTAGATTAGAAATTCATTCGGTCGAACGGAGTCGCAGTCACATCGAGGGAATTTCACTGAGAATAGCAAATTACGGTAGCGTTGACTGGACCGCGGTTCAAGCCACAATGGCTAATTAAAGAGCATAGCTAAGCAAGTTCCAAGGGTAGTTTTGGCAGAGGGTTACTTCGAAAGACACTTGGGATGGAGGGGTTGCGTTATAGATGGCAGAGCTAGCGTGGCTGTTCGGAGTGATGCCAGTAGGTACCTACCGCCAGGGCTGTTACTAAGGGTAGGTCTTAGGGGTGTGGATGACGTTTGTTCTCTGGTACCTATATCCCGCTATCTGGAGTACTACTGCTCTCTCTCTCTCTCTCTCTCTCTCTCTCTCTCTCTCTCTCTCTCTCTCTTGGAAAATGTATACGTGTGTAAAATGTATGTGTGTCTCTCTCTCTTCATCTTCCGACACGGGATGAAATGCCGCATGAAAGCATCGAATTCCGCCAGGGCGCAACTATCTTACCCCATGGCTGACACAAAAGCAAACTAACGTTTCCACTAATTGCTTGCTTCTAATAAGCCGGCAATTTGGTATTTCGCCGAGCGTGAAACGAGGGATCGGGGCCAGTCGGACCCCCCTTTGAATTAGATACCGATTCACGGGCATCAGAAACTGTGAACTGATTGTGTCTGAAATTAATATATTTAAATGTACCCCGATTTCGCGAAAATCGCGTAGTTGATAGTCCAGACCATATGATTTGCGGACGATGAACCTGGGATGAAAATTTTGAAAAAAAAATTTTTGAATAATAGTTGCTACTGTTTGTCCAAAATATTTCTTTGTCTACCCTTTGGTTGTTTTATGCGTCTGATGTTGCCCAATCGTACGTGAGCTGCGTCATTGATGGTATTCGCAAATTTTATTCTCGGACTGCCAATAAGTCATTTCCGGGTGCAGCCAGGTCGTGCACCTTCCGCTCGTGCCACGTCGAAAGTGACGGAACTTTTACTGAAACGTCTCGAAGTTATTTCACTCGATTCATTACATCGCGCAGCTCGACTGGAGTTACGATAAGATTAGATGTCTCTCGCAAGCTAATAGACTCTCGTCTTGTCGGTAAGAGAGTTTCCTGTTTTATCGTAGACGATGCCAAGCGTCAACGTCGTCTCCATCGGTCCCTTCTATCCGATGGTTCCCAAGACTTGCAGCACACGTGGACCCGTAAATCGTGCAAAGTGACGTAATCATATTCGCGGCATTAGCACGGCACGCGCTTCTGGCACTTACGGGAAAAAGCGTCCGAGGGCGTCGCGACGCCCCGCTTTCTCAAATCCGGCGTTAACCATTGTGGCCAGAGATACGTATTTTGAACCGAGGGATTTTCGTGGGAAATGCATATACTCCCTTTGCCAATATATATGTTTGATCATAAAGGCGAATCCGCAGCACGCGTATCACGTGCTCTCTTTGCCACGGAATATTCTGATTAAAATAATTCTTTTTTTTATCTAAACGTACACTCGGTTGAAAAAATTTCGTTCTGTGTATGTACTTTTTATTTTATCATACAAGCATGTAAAGTTATTTCAAAAGTGAACAAGGTAATTCGTCAGACGTGTCTCTATGCGCCAATGGCGTAGACTGGTTTTTTTTTGACATTTCAAGGAAACAATTTTATAACGCACGATTTCAGACTAGATAAAGACAGAGATACGTAGTAGTTATATGTAGTTGAATATCCGGGCAGTGCTTTATGCGTGATACTTTTCATGCGTAATCCTCGTGATACGTAAACTGGGATAAAGAATTTTAAAAAACAATTTTAAATACTTGAGACTTTTCAGAAAAACTAACGTTCCTGTTAATACGAGTCTAACGTGCCGTGCCGACTGTAATAAACGGGTCTGATGAATTTTTATACTTTTCCTTTTTTTCATTTACTTTTACCCTCTTCCGTTTTTCACATCCTTAATTTCTACGCTCCTTTTTAAATTTCCCGCTTTTACCCAAAGCTTCGTCTCTCTCGCTCTTAATGTCACCATCGGCAATGAAATTGTCCTTTCGCCCTGTGAGCATCCCTTTAGTAGAACGCCTGACGTAACGTCATAACGCTACGGCAACGTTAATAGAAGCAGCGCTGCGCTTTGACTCAAAGCTCCAGGAAACAGGCCGAAAAATGAAATTTTGTAGAAACACGTAATTCGTTAACTTACAGCAGCCTGAAAAATCCCTTTTCGCGTGGACGCGAAACGAGCCAGCGGTACAGCAGGGCAGAGTCAGCGAAGAGCAAAATTCATGGAGTGAAAAAAAAGGAATTCAATGAACCCAAAAATTCAGTTAAAATAATATTTTTTACCGAGATCCACGACGTAACAACCACCCTTGATATACACGGTGTAAAAAATATTTCAATTAATGAAAACACCCAATGATAACTCATACGTATAAAGGCCGAGTCAAAGGATCAAATAAAAGAGTGAATAATTTAGACAAATATACCAGTACAGGTGACCGTACATAAATTCTCGAATAAATGATGAACACGAGGCACCCCGTGAAATACGCGAAAGCACCCATAAACGTAGCTATAGTTATAGCGTACAAGGTATATAGCATTTCAGTCTAAAAAGGAAGGGGATTCCCCGACCGATAGGGTCATGTTCTCATATATATATATATATAAATATATATATATTGGTATAGCTATATATACTTATATGGGTATACAATCTATATACAGGTATGTATATACATATACAATATTCACAGACGTATAAATACGATGCATAGAGCAGTACCAGACTATAGATGATATCTGTTGGACACTACCTACCCCATGGGGGTGACTCGCACGGCCCTGAGAGCACAAACTACCCATATCTATACGGCACTGTGCTCGTATATGCCAACAAACCCGCGAACCCCATTGTGTTACTTATCTGAGTACTTTGTCACACGCGCACTTTTTTTTGTTTTTTTTTTTCGACTATACATCCATGGGGCTAACCTCCGGGTTTGTTACGGGGTTAAGCTGCCGATTTTATTCGGAGATTAAGTGCATTACCAGTCGTGACTCTCTCGGTCGGTGGTCGGCTTAAAAAACAGAAAAGAATATCTAAATGATCTTCACCCTCCTTCATCCCCTCTCTCACTGTGTCTGCTATCCCGCGCACGCCCTTTCATCTATTACCCCACCTACCTACCCCCTATCTCTATGTACTCCAGAGAACTTTTCTCTCCTCGAGATCATCCCCCAATGCGAGTCGTCTCACCCCGTAGCACCGTAGTCATACGCCCCTGCAACATTTTCCAACCCCTATGGGAAAACAAGAATTTTCGATAAGCAGATGGCCAACTCACCCTTTAATAGCCGAAGCTCTTAACGAGCCAATGGGAGCGTAGAAACATTTTTTGAGAATTTCTGTATATTACGGAACCTTAATTTTTTCGGTATTTTATAATATTTTTGCTATTTCTTGAAATCGATATTAAAATTTCGGTTGTACGATCGAGCTGTTTAAATTTTTGGAACATCAGGAAAATTTGATATACAAAAAATAAATTAGCATTGACACGTGGAATAAGGAGGCTTTCTTACTCTTGCGTTACGATACGTTCAGTTACGTAAGAATATTTTTATCGCTCGCTAGAAACTGTGCAAAAAAATTGCCGGAAACTCGCGAAAGCATTAGATTGATGGGTCGAACGAAAATGCGAAACTACGACAGGCGTACGTAAGAGGAATCCAGATGAAAGGTCGCAGGTGACACGGAAGCAATCTAATACACAGTTTCTACGAGTTTTATGCCCAGGGCCGTGCGCGAGAGGAGGTCGTCGCATGATATATTCAAGAATAGCGCCGTGGCGGACCCTTCGAACTTTTCCAAATTCGGGATAACTTAGTTCATGTTCCACTCGAGTAGATCCCACGGAGACTAACGCGAGAAAGAACTGTCTCTCGTTCTCCGTAAACTCATCCAATGTTACCCAATTTGTCACATACCTCGTCAAGCGGCTTCGGTACACGCTTTTCTCCCTTGTTCCCAAAAAATAGTAAAAAAAAGACGCGCGAACAATATACGCATAACGATTGTAATACTAATTTTGAAAAATTTACTTTATAACTTTTACACGGACGCTTTCCCATGCAATTTATCATACCCCATCCCCCGCCCCCCATATCTATCCTATCTCCGAGATAACCGGATGACGCTTCGTCACTGGTTCCCCTAAGAGACAAGATAAGTTACACGCTCCTGCCTCTCCAGATGCAGAGATGCAGAGATGGCACTCGGCGTTGCATTGTACCCTTATCTCGAGTATTTTTATTTGCTTAGTTTGCTGGCTGGCTGACTTTCTTTCTTTCCTACCTTCCATCCATTCTTAAATCCCTCCTTCTCCCACCCCATTCGCAGTTGGACCCGGTTGCAATTCCCATTTCAGCCGCTACGCTACCACCGAGCTAGGAACTCCGGGCGGAACGTGGGTCAACTCCCAGATCCCATCCCGAGTCTCTTCTCGGAAATCCCATAAGCCTACGAGGATGGCCGTGACACGGTACTTTTTCATCTTCCTGCTTTGCATACGACCGAGCGAGATTCGCGGATCCCGAAAGAAAAAGGAGACAAAACGAGACGTGGATTTCGTCGCTGTTACCGGGAAGCAAAAATCCATCCGGATTCCCAATGCGAATTGAAAATCGTGCAGCGAGCATGCACCGTCCGACAGGCCGCAATGAAGATTACCTAAATTTAAAGAGAAATAAAATTTACCCGGATTTACCCTAAAACGAAAAAAAAAGGCCATTCAAACAACAGCCAATTGGCAATTCCAAGATAGCCTCAGCTCAAGGGTGCCAAATGACATCGGTATCCAACGTTCAGCCTTCGGATTTGCATACTCATTAAAGACCTCCACAATTATACCGGGTGGCTCTGAATTTACAAGATCCTCGCGAAGCGAACCTGCACCTGCACGGTGCAGGATCCCCGCAGCTCGAGTTAACCGTGACGCAACGACGGACACGCGTGGAGCGAGTAGATGGTAGCGAGAGACGAACCGGGTAAAATTAAAATAAATCCAGCGAGAGAGCAAAAGCCAAGAATTCAAGGAAGCCAGAGTCCCAGACGGAGGTTAGGTACGGCAGTGCATCTGACCGGCAAAGAACCAAGGTATATCAAGGTAACCGAGTAATCCAGCTCAGGGCTTTGCGAGTAAGCAAGTAAGCGAGGCAGCCGCGGCGAGCGAAGCCAACGAGCCAAGGAGGCAGCCAGGCAGTCAAGATAAGTGGACAATGGCGGGGAAGCCTGAGCTACGTAGATGATAAGATCGGGTCGGTCATTACGAACGTGTCTCGCAGCGGGGGACATTGCCTGGACATGACGGGATTCGACTCTCATTCCGGGAGCATCCTTTTCTTCCTTGCCACCGCGCCAGGAAACGATTCTGGATAGGTACAACCTCAGCCATCTTGGATACCATAGGCGGCCCCCAGCCCTCGAGGAACGAAGTAGAAAAATCATTGGTACCGCTCGCTATGAAAAATGACGATTTCAATGACGCTTGACAGAGATAAAAAAAATTTTTTTTAACTGTCAATAAAAATATGTCAATGCAATTACGATGCTCTTTATATACTTTCACGGAGCAAAACTTTAAACTCGGATTGGTTATAAATTTTCATTGATACTGTACGATTTCCTTTCCACGTTCCCACGTGGTCCAGGTAGGGACCAGCTTCGGTCTCTCTACGTCACTCGGATGAACTACGTTAGCGCGCAGGGAATCCTCTTTGACAATCGAATTCCATTAGCAGCGGGCATTATCTTAAGTATTGCTAGGAAACAGGATTACGCTAGGGGCAGACGGAACGGAATTCAGTTCAGCTTTGCCTGACCGTCTTCTCGTAAGGATCATTGTCTTCTACCTAGGATAAGAGACGCACGATGGATACGTATATTGAATTCTACAGTTCGAAATTATCGTTTCCAACTTGGGCATTAAAAATAACTAATAATCTTATCAATTATTGCCAGTGAAAGGAGGGATTGGCATTAGAGTCACGGATAAGGATTCTCATTCTTGATCCTTTATGAGACGGTTCTCATAAAGGACGAAGGAGGCAGTGTCTACTGATAAATAAAATATATATATATATATATCAATCTCAGTGAATTCACGTCTGGTTATTATTTCATTAAAATCTTTTCTTTCGTCTTGTCGATCGATAAGATTGATTAGATTTGGTCAGTGATAAGGGAATAGATTAGCTATAGGTATATAAGGGTCCTGGTGCCAATTTATTGTATCGTGTATTTTTGTACTTTAGGAATTGTCTATATACGGGCTAAGTATGTGTATACACGTATATATTTATCGGGGGTATATATATATATATATATAAATGATCTGTCTAAGAGATTCCTTATACAGGACTCCACGTTCTCTTTTGTCCTTTCTTCTGATGGGAACGATCCCGAAGGATGCCAGGAACCACCCCTCCCCCCGATTAATCTAGGCTGCTGGGTTCCTGGGGCTGTTTTCTTCTGCTAGTCGAGAAGGACGCTTCTTATTACGTTGTGATTCTCACGTCAAACGCTAGTACTATTGATTGATTGGATAGCCCATAGATTCGTATCGGTAGCGTAGTGAGTCTCCCATATACGTATGAGCATCCAGCTACGAGTCCTTTGGGATTATTGGATTTTCTAGTTTTACGAAGAAAAAAAAATATATTTCTTTTACGGATATGATTGATAAGTCGTATCGCTCCTTGTGGGACTCGAAGACTCTGGTATCCGATTAAAACCTCTTATCGATTGTTATGAGCTCCAGTGCTTATTCGATGATACGTTGTATTTATTCGCGTGCATAAAAATTGTCAAAATTGTTCACGAAGATAACGAAAATTAAGTTTTCATATATTATCTTTATGGGTCCATTCGCAATGATCCAATGATTTATCGAACGGGACACAGGGCGGGCGATCCGTCGTTCTGAGAAAAGCAAAAAATAAAAAGGAAAGAGGATCTCGTCGAAACGCAATTTCCTGAATGGATGTAAAGAGAGGAAAAAGAAAAAAAAATTCAAAAATAATCTCACTCGAGACATTTCGATTTTCGACGTGTATCAGAGATGAGATATGTGGTGAACGTCTCGAATAGTATCTCGACTAGAGACTCAAAAGTGAGAGAGAGAGAGAGAGAGAGAAAGAGAGAATAAAATAAATGTTAAAGAAACAAGAAGAGGAAGATACGTCACTTCCGTTCGACTGGATGAGGGACAAATAGAAGATTGGATGAATGGTTCGCATTGTGCGAAAAATTTCACCCATTGTACGGTAACTATAGCGTTTGATATTTCTTAAGGTTATTATTCGGAATCCTCGTAGAATCCTGATATATTTTTAAGGGAAGTTCCTCCCCCCACCCCCTTCCTCCTGACCACCATTTTGCTTTTCCTTCGTAGCAAAGCATATATACGTGTATATATATATATTTATATATCTATACCCAGCCTGGTCGCTACCTACCTTAATCCGTGAGAGAACTGGAATTAAGGCTGGGATTAAAAAAAAAGAAAAGGCGACGGAATACCTCCTAACCCACCCGGTATATCAGCGTAGCGCAGGACAAATTGAAAATGTCCCATGAAAAATGCATTCCGCCCTTTAACGTCGGTATTTAATTCTTTTGTCTTTTTACCAAGTCATTGTCCCATTCGGGCGGGTTTCTATGCGCTCGATTTCGAATCGGCAACGCTTCGTGAGTGTTCGGGTCACTTCGGTTCAGTCATTGATACAGTTTAACGAGTGAAAGAAAAATCTTTTTTTCCTTTCACCCTGCGAAAGGGGGTCGAAATTGAAATTGGACTTTTCATTGACTGTGGGATAATTTTGTATCGAGACAGTTCGAAATATATGTACGTGGTGTTTTGTGAAGTTCGACAGGGTCGTTTCGTGAGAAATTTTTGTAAAAACGTGGCAGGTGGATTTTTCGTCTCAATTTTTGGATTCGGAGGATGGAGATTGTTAGAGGTTAATTTTGAGAAGAAAATATTCAAAAATTTCTTACGCAATCGTAAAAAACGAGGCTGGGTCCTGGGTCCTTTGTCTTGGTAAGGAACCACCCAGGTGGTTCGAAGACGTTTATCTAGATCGAAAAATTAGGGGTTTGTTTTTACGGGAGGCACGCACTCCTTATAATCCCATAGCTTGCATCCGTAATCTTCAATGGGACGTGGGTTTACCGTGCAGTTGGAATTTATTTCGGATCTTCTGGCTGCGAATGAGTGGAGGGTCTTGTCTCGGGAGATTAGGACGCGGGGACGACGAGATCCTAAGGAAACGGAAAAGCTTTTCCTTAATTGACTCGAGTAGAAAATCCGTTAAGGGATGCTCGGACCAGTGTGAAGAGATACAAGACTCGTTAGAGCGATTTAAGAAAAAGAAAAAAGAATTGATAAGAAATTTTGCAAGATAACACATTTATACAAATGTATATACCAACGGGTTACCGGAACGACGATAACGATAAAAAAATTCTAACGAACAAATTTTGTTTCAAAATCCAGCTAAAAATGCAGACCAATAAGTACGGCCAAAATCATCTCCAGCTCGAACTACCCATTAACTGCCAATCACCCTCATTGACTTTGCATATCCAAAACGTTTATACAAATTATCGGTCAGTTTTGAAAAACCCCCAAAAAAATCCACCAATTTCGCGAATATGCCTGCTTATTAAGAAATTCCAAAATTACCCTCTTAAAGGGTTCCATCATATTTGTCCACCGTATACAGACCATTCCTATCGTCGGTTCCTCGTACAATCTCAAACCAGGCCCACCACTACGGATACGTTCCCCCGACCTAATCACTTAAATAAAAAAAAAAGTATATCCTCCTCCAGACAAAATCTTCTCGCTTTAAAAGGTTCTAAACACCAAAGAGCGGCTGGTATCAATTTGCGAATTCCAGGATTCGTTCCTCCAAATAGGAAAAACGAAGGAAACAAAAAAGTAAAGGGCTCGTTCCCACAGGCATCTAGTAACACATTTCAAAGTATCGCCAAGGAAGCTGGATAGAAACTGACCAATCAGGTTTGAGCTATGCCACACGGGCAACGTGTAAGGGATCAGCCGGGTCTCTCTGCACCCACCTGCTAATTTCTTCGGCTATTAGCCGCAACTCTGAATATAAATCGAGCCATTACGCATCGTGATCTCTTAGCCGTAGGCTGTCCTCTCGTTTGGCCACGCGATGCACGGGTAGACGCTTCCTTTACCTTGCTTCTTTTAATGGTACGTCTTTAGTAGTGCCTATACCTATATATACACACAGCCGCCCTGCCACTGCAATACTATAGTTATAAATATAATTGATCTGTACCTACAATACAATATTGCATTATATATATTTCTTACACATACTATACATATATATACACTCTACTAACTATAATAAAATTAATAAATAAAGAATACAAATACGTGTGTTATATACACACACCCACCCTGCCACTGCAATACTATAGTTATAAATATAATTGATCTGTACCTACAATACATTATTACATTATATATATTTCTTACACATACTATACATATTATGTACACTCTACTAACTATAATAAAATTAATAAATACAGATACAAGTACGTCGGCTCGATAGTCTCTCTTTCCCTTCCTTAGCGCAGGACCATTTTTCATTGAACAAACCTTACCAGGCTCCAGTTCAATCGATCAACAATGAAGAACTGCCACTCGTAGTGGTAGGTGGTCCAACTGTCGGTACAGTTTCAGGAAGTCAATACGTCACTCTGATCGTTATAGATATACTACATGAAAACTTATAACGTTTGCCGTTTATCCAAGGAATTACAATATATTATATAATTCCAATAACCAGCTAAGATTTTTTTTCGACTTTCACGCGTTTCATTGGATAACGCCGAAATCGTCGTACACTACGTGTCCGCGTTTAGGATAAGGTTTGAGCAGCTGTTTCACGATTGGCGGATACGGCTTGTGAATATTCGTGTCGGACGTAATGAATGATCGCGTGCGTAAAGCTTGAAAAGTGGGTGAGTCGTCCAGACTTCTTTCACTGACAATTGGCCAGACGGCAAATGTCGTAGCTTCGGGCTGATCCGCATTATGAAGTTCCACGTCATTCAACGATATGCCAAGGCGTGTCCGAGGACTGGCTTACACGGCAATTTACAAAAATCATTTGGAACTGCCTTCTTCGCGCCGTCGGTGATTCTGAGTGTATCTGCTGTCAATATTATTAATTACCCAAGAGCGAAGATTTATCCCGAAACTGTGATTTGGCGTTATTTCAAATAATATATGTACAGTTACAGCCGAGTATCGTTTTGACGAAATATTCGGAAAATGAAAATTTACAAAAAAATGACAGCTGTCAAATTTAAGATGACAGACGTCAAAAAATTGGAGTTTAATCGATCCATGAAAAAAATTATATTACTTTCGTATCAAGCAAGGAAATAAGTCTCGATCGTGACGCAGTGGTACCAAAGCTTGAAAAAAAAAAAATAACAATGGAATAACGTCAGTTCGATTTATCAGTATCAAGAAATATATCTGACGGTAATTGATCCGAAATTTGAATGCCCGGTCACAAGTGTTCGCGAACAAAGAAATAGAATCGAAGTAAAATAAATGCAAGGCCGCCACCGTATTAAAGCTAAAATAGCAGCCGTGAAATGGAAGCCACTAGCCAAAGGGCAGATTGCGATTATCGCTATGGACTCGTGCGTTCGGATTCGAATTCTGGCATGCAAGATACCGGGGACTGTACGGGGGCCGGCAATTGGGCCTGAGGCCCCGTCAAGATTAACGGCAAGGAAGCCTTGACTAGGGTCCTCGCGTGTCTTTGATTGGTAGCTTACGCCGCCATAACCATTTCGTTTCATTTCGTTCCTCTATACGTACTCATACATGGCTTATGTTACGTACTAATACGCGTGTATATATACATACTATGCATAATGATATATATATCCTCCTCTGATACCGATACCGTTTTAGTATACTACTCTGGCATTTCCTCTTCTTTATTATTATTTTCCCACCCCACTCCACCACCCTCCTACCGTCGAGCCGTTTGAGAGTATCGAACCTTTTTTTTCTTTTTTGTATACCATACCTACCCGTTATTAGATAAACGTAATAAACTCGGAAAAAGTAATAAGTTGCTTTCAATGTCTCTGGGCGGCTATAAGTGACTCTTTTCCGATACGGAAGTGTCAATAATATTTATCCAGTAGGAATCATTAAAAGATATAATATCGATGATATTTGTGAGGTAGAAATTATTTTTAATAAACATAGTATCGATAATATATATATGATATAACTATTAAAAAGCACAGTGAGCAGTATTTACAAAGATCAGGTACATTGAAAGGTATAATCACCCAAAATCTTTATTCCGTAAAATTGTGTAATCGACCAAAAAAAAAAAAGAAGTGGTTTACCTAAAATTCAGAAAAAATAAATGAGCATTCAAGGATAAAGCATCGAAGCTTTTGACGGATGACTAGAGTATAGCTGTAAATTCATCTAGTGAAAAATTTGACAATGGGCTTGTTATCACAAGAGAGTAATAAAGGACGAGAGTGAAGAAAAGAAGAAAAAAAAAAAGTAATAATCGCAGCGAGTAACTCGAACGGCAAAATGGGACAAGGAAAATAGTAGAAATAGTTGGTTCTGAGTAAACCCGAAGAAAGTGCAAGGGAACGAAGGGGTGCGCCTCGAGTTATATTTCTGGCTGGAAGTTTGATTCAATAGGATAAAAGATTAAGGGTTGCCTATGTGCACGTTATCATTGGTCGTGATGGTGGTGGTGAGGGTACGATGCCAGAGGGTTGGATAGATATTTGTAACTTGTTCTTTCGTATAAAGATATAAGGCAAGCAAAAGTTACAATAAAGCCTCCTGGCCATTCTTGAGAAGCGTGTGGAGTTCACGGGGTCACCCCATGCTCGGCGATACTGGCCCACTCCAGAGGGAGGTGTATAAGGGTGACCTCACGTCGTGATATGACAGATTTCCGTGCCCGGAGTAAGATTGATGAGTTCAGGCGAGGATCGAGAGACAAAAAATAATAAGTGAGGTTGACTCTTGTACGGAGCATCTTTAAATCCACACGTTTATTGTAGAGGGACGATGAGGACGTTATTGGACTTTCAAAATTTGCCAAAAAAAATTGCTGGATATTTTTCTTTAACTTTGGCACTCTTAAAGCTGAATCCTCTACCATAAAGATCCTCGAGCTGGAACGATTCCCTGTAAGAGGTATATTGATTTAGGTAATTATTGGCACGGTATTGGGTGGGAAGATAATATTTATAGTGAATTATAAAGTCAGTATTGATACTGTACGGTTGGTAATTATAGAGAGATCAAATTGGCTCCATCCATACCTACCCCTATCTGGACCACGGTATTTATTCTACTTGAATTAAATCTCTAATCGAGCCTGGTCTCTTTAGTGCCACCTGGTCCAATTATTCCAATGTTTTTAACCGGACAGACTCTATTTATCTTCTTCTCGATCGGCAGGCTGCCCCAGTGGTATATTTTTCACGGTTATTCCCGTCCGACGGCAATCTGAAATTTTCATGCTCAATTAATAATCCAACCAGCTTTCCATTAAAGCGGCAAATCTCTCGATGCCCAGGCGCGTTTGCATTCTCTCACCTCCTTCCGGCAGTAGCACCAGAAATACACGTCAAGAAGTTATTTCCTATGATGAAATTAAATATTTATTTATTTCCATTCCCATAGAAACCCAAGAATCCCAAAAAAATTACCAAACCCCAATGAGATTCGTTCTCGAAGTCGGATAGCCATGACGAAGGGAGTATGAAACGTGAAGAAGAAGAAAAAAAGAGCCTAAAAAAAAGATAAACAGATCCGACTTACCCACATCAAGAAAAGTTCATGATCCCGTCCAGTAAGCGAATCACATATAAACTCAATTACAAGACCATAAAGAAATACAAAGAGTTTCCACAAACGAACAAAGCGCCCCGAAGGAGACAGATCAATCCGTCTAATTCCTTGATGAAAAACGATCCACGTCATTCTCCAAAAAAAAATATCTAAAATATTCACATTCATTGGGTCGCGTCCACCGATCGAACGAACCACGTCCCAAATCCGGCGTTAGGCCAGAAAGCAAACGTGGAGGAAGGAGGCTCGTCAAAACAAACCCATTGTAAAACGATCGAATCGTTTTACAGTCAGAAATTAAAATCAATTTGCGTCCCGTGTAGCGGTAATGGGGAGAATCTGTCGTGTCATGCGTCAGATTGTACCAATGCTACAGCTATATATATATACATACATCCATATATATATATATATGTATATACCAATACGTTATCCATATACCAGGTTCGATTGACGCTCGTACAGTTGATCGAGGTTCACCAATGTTTCACGATGCTCCACGATCATCCATGATGATCCATGGTACGTTCAAGGCCCTTTCAGTCTGATGCACGAGTCATTAGGCGGTGGAATGTCCTGACCAGACCCCCCGCGGCGGACACGGGGACTTCTCCACGCATCTACAATTTCACATATATACGTACACGGCGTACCAGCACCATCGACCCAGCCTCCCATTCTAACCCACTGTACCAGCGTATACATCTCCCTTGGGCCTTTTGCTCCCGTACGAATGTCCCGGCCTAATGAGTACAGGGTGCGCCCTGCCTTGCAGCACCAGTCGCTACCTACCTCTCCTCGAACGTAAGCACCACCATTTTTCATACAACGCAAACCAATGCAGCGTTATAATCGAATGCTTTTTGGATTTTCTCATTTTTATTATTACAAGCGTCGAGCCTTCGTTCCCGGCTGTCCGGACAATGCGTTTCGTTGGAGCGACTGGGAATCCAGGTGACTGGTGCCAGTCCGAGGTAGACTTCCGGGAGGTACCTTAAAATAAATGAAATTTATTTATCGCTCTAAGCTGTTATCAACCATCGATACTAACCCTTGACGTTGGTATTACGTAGACACGTACGTGTGTAATCCCTGCTGTTTTCTCGCGAGTTCACGTAAGCGTTATCACAAAGCCCTTGATAACAGCCCCTAATTGGGCTCTCGAAGGACAGGATTACATGGCCGTCGGAGTAAACCGAGGGAACAATGTAATATCGTTGCGTTACCGTAGACGTGAATATAGCCACAAAGGGACTGGGATATCGGCATATTCGGATAGGTGCCACGTGACGGGTATAGTCCGGTAGAGAGGGCCGATGGCAGCGAACGTAGTATAGACGGGCGTCGTGCATACCTGAAGTCAGCTGCGCAAGAGAATAATAATGTGGTAGGAAAGTCATTGCGCAACAGTGGCCACTGGAGTCCGAGCCCCGAATATTCGCAGGCAACTTCACAGAGTCGGCCGTGCTCCGGGCTTTGTGCGAGGTCGCACGATGTCTCCGGTCGAAAGTCGAGGGAGTGATGAGGAAATCGAAGGAGCACTTCCGGTCGTGGTACAAGTACCCGGCAGCCCCTATTATACGGGGGAAGGGAGGGGAGGCCTTCCCTAGTCAGTTCCCGGATCACTATAAAACGCCCGGTTTAAGGTCACCCGTAAAACCAGACCCGAGAGGTTGGAGTGGACTGTCGCTGCTACGGCAGCGCCCCCACGCCTGACAATCCGAAAGTCCTCGTCTACCCTGCGTCCCGAAATTGTTTAATTTAACAGCCTTTCGCGGATTCTTGATCTCGACTACGGACTTTATTGCTTATTTGCTGTAGGAGGGTAACGACCACGGGTTGCCGAGCTTTCTTTATGCTCTCCGCTCGCCGATCAGATGAGGCCGCGGAAAATTTACGGTCTCGTTCGTTCGAGACCTATCGCAGGGGGAGCCACCGGGAAGCGCGGGAAATTCAAATTACTTATTTCAAGGTTCGACCGTTTTCACGTGTTATTGCGAAGTGGATATAGAGGATGAAGTTTTGCGAGAATTTTTTACTTGGTTACGTGATACGTGAAGGATGGGGTTATAGATTTATTATTGATTAATAAAAAAGCGTCATGGCGTCCGCTACTCGTTTTTTCGATCTGAGAGATCGTTTCTCGTGCGTTCAAGATTTTGAATTTTCACTGAAATTCTCGATACTTGGATACAGCGACGTTGAGTTTCGGTTGACTAATGAAACTTCAGACGATAAAAGGGCCTCCTCTCTCTCTCTCTCTCTCTCTCTCTCTCTCTCTCCCTCTCTCTCTCTCTCTCTCTCTCTCTCTATCTCTTTGAAAGTAACCTACCGAAATGGCCTGCTTCGCGTCAGTATGTCCTGGCCATAAAACGAGAAAAGGTCACAAGGTGGAAGGAGCCTTATCGGAGCCCCGCGAATAACCGTAGAAAGAGGAAGCGAAGGGGGAGCGCGGTACGAGATTGTTTAATTTAACAGCCATTCAGGGAATGTTCGTTTCCTCTTTGAACTTCACTCGTTCGCCCTCGACCTTCGCGCGATCTATAACCTCGTAGCGACCTTAAGGTCGCACAAAGAAATTCACTCAGACGCGTCCGTACTTCGTAGCTGATAACTTTTGTTAATTACGACGACACATACCTACCCCGTGTAAATTGGCGTCTGCGCCTTCACGTGGGCGAACATTAGTAGCGAATAATAATTCTGCCAAAGAAATTACAGCAATAATAATAAGAGACCCTGAAAATTAACAAATTTCCCATTGATTGATAAAATTGTTCATGAAACAAATGCTAAATTTTATAATTTATTTAAAAAAAATTATTACCCACAAACATTTATTGTATCCATAACTGTCCGAATGCTTTCATAAGACTAATCGAGTCTAAGCCAATCGAGTACACTTTATTGTATTCGAGAGCGATTGAACACCTATTACGGTGTTATAATTATCAGAGTATTGCTACGCTCGGCGAGCATTAATTACATTAGACAACAATTAGAATTGCCAATAGGCGTCGGACCGCTGTTTGAACAAGGACACTGAGCGTCCATTGTCGATGGCGGCGCAACGCCTAATCTACTCGGTTAAGCGGTGCTGCTACAAAGAGAAAGGTAATAGAAGATAGCGCAGAGAGAGAGTGAGAGAGAAGGAGAGTGGAGGGGGGGGGGGGCGGGAGAGAGAAAGAGCTATACGAAATTAGTAAAGGCATAACAGGAGCAAATGAGAAGGAAGATTAACAGTAGAGAAGATCGTATAAAGGTTATGTGTATATACATATATATATATATATATAGCAAGGGATGTTAATAGAACTGATAACAGGGACGGGGGGCGGGGGGATGGCGCAGTGAAGGAGCCCTGTTCTGTTGTGTGCTGGCATAAGGGTGGCAAAGGGGTGGAAATCAGTGTAGAGAGTGATTGATCACACTGACGTAATCGTGCTAATTAGTCCAGAGTAATAGGCTTATCGGTACCGGTACAGACAGAGCCAGCTGAAAATTCGCGAAATCCTTACGCAATCGGATGAGGAGAATTCAGTAGGGCGGGAATCGGCAGTCGATATAAATTTCTGAAAAATAAATCGAGATTGTATAAAATGTCGAAATTCAATTTTTTTGGTAAAATTTTTTTTTCGCGGATTTGTACATGCGAAATATTTTGACACGCGGCCTCTTATCATTCGTTTGGTACTTACGTCGCTGCATGTAGATTTTCATTGTTGAATTCTGAAAATAATAAATTTTCTTTTATTATCATTATGTCGTATATTGCAAAATTTTTATTTCGAGCAGGTAATTTATTGGCAATATGTAATCGCTGTTACGTGTTCATTGGGATATGTTGGTATACCTGTATCTAATCTAGTATCGATGTGTATATATATAGATTGCCTAATGTTCCAATCGATTTACATAGATTGAAATTCTATTTGACGAATCTGCAAGCACTTCAACGCCAAAATCCATGTATGAAACTGGTCAGCCGTGTTTCAATATCATTAACGTCGGCAACAATCGTCGAAACAGCGTTACCAATCTCGAGCCATTTTCGATAGGTTGGACTCGCTGAACGCGTCTGCGAAATTTGCCAACCTGCCTTGCGAATAGATAACGTATTAGGGCGCGTCTGCCTACGATATTTCGTATTACAATTTGCACGTCTGACGTTTTGGTCGATACCACGAGTAGCGGAGAATTAAAATGACAGGATTGAGGAAAAAAAAAAGAGACAAAATTTGCAAAGTTGCAAATAAATCGATATTATCAAGCAGGCTTATTTTTATATTGCAATTTTTTTCCCCCATTATTCTTCATAAGTATACCTACAACTATTATAGGAAGGAATTTTGTTTCAAAAAAAAAAAGAATTTTAGTTTATGCCAATTTATATTTCTTTACCGTGTTTATCCATTTTGCGAATGGTGTATCGATGCGTCACTAAGTAATCAAGAAACGTGACTCGGTATTAAGTAGTTCGGTTTCGGTTCCAGGTTTTGTATATATATATATATATATATTCTTGTCTTTTTCCAAGAATCAAGAAAAAAAGCAAAGTAACAGTAGCTCAAACAAACAATAGATCGACAAAGATTCGTGAAACCTGCTGATACCGATTTCATTGAACAGACTCATTGCTACGTATAAAAGTTCAATGACTTTATGACAGTTTCTTAAGTAGCTGCGCAACGAAAAAAAAAAAAAGACCAAATCGACGTAAAACGCGATCGTTGAAAAATTCGATCAGCACGAGCGAATCTTTTGCACAGATGTCAAGATGGAGTTCACGGTTGACCATTCATTTGACAAAAGGCTTGTTAAGATTTTCACCGCAATCAGCTATTTCCATAGGCCCGTACCGTTATCACCTATTGACGATCAACCAATGACACCGACCACTCGTCAAAATCGCACAGCATAAAGGACCTATACTTTCCAAAAAAAAAATCCTGCCCGATCCTAAAAAAAATTCTTCTAAAATTACCAAAAATCAATTCCCCCCTCGTTCGGCGTAAAATATTCATTAACAAAAAAATCCAAACAAAATTTCCCATAAACATTACTACATATTTCCAAAATCAAAAAAGTTCCCAATTTTTGGGCCAGTTCACCCACACGCTTCGTTGAACGGGTTGCGATATTTACGGAGCAATCGACGAGAGCGTGTGCCCTCCCCTCCACCCCCCCCCACCCCCCACCAGCCTCACCATCTACAACCTCATCTATTCACATGGACCCTGCAAGAGTGTGGAGAAAGAAGGCAAAAAAAATATTAAAAAAAAATATATTATACCCAAGGACCACAGTCAGTGCGACACGATACAAAGGTTCACCAGGACCGTACCTTGTTTGCCTATCTCCAGGGGGATGGCAAAGTCGCAGTCCAATAAGATAGAACAGACAGACCCTCTGTAGTCACCTACCTCATAGTCGAGAATACATAGGTCTGTCAGTCCTGGAACAGACCAGCTGCTGGTCTACCAGCCAACTGGGCATGAAGAAATGGTAGGAGTTACCGGACTACTGGCACCGAGTATAGTAGAAAAGGGTAGACAACCGCCTATCGACCCCCCCACCTTAAGTTCCTCATGAACACAGGAAACGTATTAGACACAAGGCTGCAGCTACTCTCGTTGACTTTTCCACGCTACAGGCGTTACTGGAACACACTG
The DNA here is from genome assembly GCA_030142595.1 of Trachelus iudaicus. Taxonomy (NCBI): domain Eukaryota; kingdom Metazoa; phylum Arthropoda; class Insecta; order Hymenoptera; family Cephidae; genus Trachelus; species Trachelus iudaicus. Next base: position 2,865,990 of record JARQTH010000297.1, on the reverse strand, counting down.
TATATGCTATATTACGAGTGTACTCGAAGTAGTATGCTTGCATACTATATAGTATATATACACCCTGTATATACTATATAGGTACACTTGTCCTCCTTTGCTTGGGTCCTCATTGTCTCCACTTGGTCAGGAGTCTGCGACTAGCTCAGGAATCCCCTGTAAATCTTGGGTATTATAGTCGACGGGCTATGTTTTCATGGTGGATGCTGTTATCGCGGTATCTTCTTTACGTCGTATTGAGATAAAAGATTGACTTTTTTTTTATGTGGAAATTCTATAGGGATATTTTTTTGAAAAATTTTTTTATTTTTTAATTTTATTCTACAACCAGTGGCGAACAGAGGAACGAAATGGGCCGTGGAATGTTTTTCGTAGGATTGTTTAAATAATTTTACTGAAGATCTGTGCGATGTATCCGCACGAAACGTAATTTCCATGAGATTTAAAGCGGCTCCCTTAATCTCAGAGCAAATGAAAGCATCGCCTAGGTACGTACCCACGTGCAGGCTAGATAGGACAATTAGCCGTAGGAATCTCGTGCAGCGAATGGACCGAGCAAACACTGCCGGAGTAAGTCTGAGATAAACACGTGGAAATTCTCTCAGACACGGCGCACATTTCAAAGTTAATATTTGACACAATAAAGCCAAGAAAAACATCGTGGCGCGTCGACGCGAGGCGTCCCGACGCTGTGAAACATTTGGGATATGGAATTATTGTATGTGACGAGTGTTTACTCTCAGCAAGGCTCTCTCCACTTTTGACACACCCTATATATACTGGCTTTTGCTCCCTTCATACACCCTCAGACACTCTTTCGAATCCCAAAATCTCCCCCGGGACAAAGTCACGAATGCACGCGCGGGTGGTACGTTGAAAATTTTTTTTAAAAAAAGTGCAAAAAAATGGAAAAAGTTTGGCAAACAATTTTTTTCAAAATTTTCAACTCCGTCTCACCTGCGCGTTACCAAGTAACATTACTCCGCGAGCAGTCGAGCCCGTGTTTATGCGTGAGATAAAAAGTGAAGGGTGTGAAAAAAATATGTGGGGAAGGCCAAAAACCTAAGGGATTTATTAACTGTTTGCCTAGTGGGAATCGTGGAAGGTATAGGCCTGGTTTTCAAAGTCAATTCTTTGCCGTGCTATACACGGCCCTGGCTGCCCTCTGCTCCCAGGAGACTGATGGGAAGAAACGGCAAGTGGTAGGGAGATTCGTTGGGGGTTTTAAAAAAAATGGTTTGTAATGAACGTGGCGATTTGTTACTTTCCCACCATATTCTACCAACACGTGCAGACCCTTGTGGATGGGACTTTATATTTCGTTGGTCGGTCCTCCTGTAGTCGCGACTACCAGAATTCTTCGGCGCTCTCGTTTCTGTTTTTGAGTCTCGTATACGCTCGATGGTTTCCTGATGAATGGACATTCCGGGCATTCTATCGGGTGTGGATACCCTGCGGGTCAATCTCTGTGTTGATAGTGTTGCTACGCGACTTCAATATCAGTTAACACTATCCACGTGTACAGGACGTTTCAAAATCGTCTTGTTTGATTTGCCAGCCCAGAGACAAATGTTTGCCATCTACGGTTTAGTGGTCGAACCACAATGCTGTATCGGAGTGACGCAGCTTGGCTAAACATTGAAATCGAATATGGGGAATCGACGTATATGTCTGCCATTGAGAATATGACACGTGGCTGTGATGTGCGAAGGAACCTTAAAGGCGACTGTGGATTCTGACAGGAGAAAAAGGGAAGAGGTGACGGTACGATTTGAATATTGAAAAATTAAATTCAAACTTTTTACTTCATCTTTGTCATTGATCTTCAACGAAGATCCTCGTCTGGAGGATCGAGAGCAGGGGTTATGTAACTTGGATTTCGAAGTTTTCTGGAAAGTTATCAAAACGTATGAGAGACTCGGTGTAATATCGTTGGACTAAAGACACTTTTCTATTTCGCAAACTTTTACCCGGAACGGAAGTCCGCGACGTGACAATCTGCCGCACGTGACTCTTACTACCAAAACGGGATTAGATGCTGGAGGAATTGACGAGGAGCGAAGAGATTCTTTTTTTTTTCTTCTGTAAACGATATAGTTTATCGGTGTAGATGAGCGGCGGAAAAAAAAAATTTTACATGGGTTTTATATAAAACGGGAAAAATGTACAAAAACTGCTAAAATCGCTGTCACTGGAAATGCATAGGATAACCCACGCTGGGTATGACGTGTGGAAAGTGTAAAGAAGATAGCAGAGACTTTCGTGAAATTCCAATGATAAGATTGCAAGTACATACGTTTGTGTCTGGATTAAAAATAGAAATTACATCAGTAAAGAAGGGTTTGGCAAAATTTTTAAATAAACATACTTTCCATCGCTTCAGAATGTACGTTTAAACAAGTTTTGAAAAAATATACTTGTCAAAGATTTGCACAAAAAACTTGACCTTGGTCACTCAAAAACGATAGCCATTAGAGATAAGAAAAAATCTGAAAAAATCTTACGTCAGGAATTTGACACTTTTTTCCTTCTAGTTTCACAAGTAACAGCAACTGCATTTACCCAAAAGTGCATACAGTTGGCGTCTGCGTCAACATTGGCCAGCAATACCAAATTACCATGTTCAATCGGCACCATTTTCCTGCACAGAGTGAACGTAGGACTAGCAAAAATGAAAAGACTCAAGCCCAAACGACAGAAACGCACATTCGTTAAGTTTGTACAGTGATTAAGACACACCTTAGGAAATATAGGTAAAAAAAGAAGAGGAAAACGACACGAGCAGGTATATTGACACAATCGCTTCCTCGAAAGGAAGAAATAAAGAAAAAGTAGGTTAAACATGTTTTCAAGAACAATAAAATTCTTAATAGCTTGTTTAGAACTTTTCTAATCAGCAAGAAGAAGCAAAAAAGATCAATAAAAGTACTGCTATAGCAAACCATAAAAAAATACTATAAGCCTACATAACGCTAGTTCGATGCATATTCTACTTCGGCGGAGATACGTTCTGATCAGCACACCCGGTATTTATCCGTTAGGTTAGGTTCTGCGAGGCGTGCGCAATTTTTCTTAGGTAAGACGATCGGCGACCTAGACCCGGATCTGGGGCACGTCCTGCAGGGCATCGCCGTGGCATGGGCACGAAGAACTTCGATGGTGGTGGTACTTGGTCTGCCTTGCTTCCACGTCCAGTACCAACCTACCCGATTACTCTCTGGGTATTTATTGTTAAAGTACCCAGACACGAAGACGGTGAACTTGGATTCGATGCCCCGGTCAAAACGCGTCAGAGCGTGACGCGTCGTGCTCCCACCGTACAACTTTATTTATTTTATTCAGACCTGCAGCATTCAGGAGAGTTTCGTTCCGCAGGAGTCCTCCATTTCTCTTCTTCTTCTTCTACCTTTTTTTTTTTCATATACTTTATCAATCGGAGCAACGACTTCAAATTCAAAAGTAACGCTGCTACTCTAACTAATGCTATCGGGCTGTTTGCAGTGCGAATTGAGAATTTGAATTCTGAAATGTAATTTCTGGGTTATTAATTTGTTGTTATTATTATTATACCGCTATTACCAAACGATTAGAAAAAAATTTGTACCTAAGATGCATGTTGATACTTAACTCACATACACCAGGAAGTTATTATGGAACGCATTAAGGAACGTAGGTTCGTTCCAGGGAATAATCGGCGAGCCGCGACTGTGGATGAAGCGAAACAAAAGGGAATGAAGGATGAGCGGAAAGAAACGGTGGATCGGAAGGATTAGTCGAAGGATCGACTGGTTGTATATGGGAGTGAGGAAGATTGAAGATTAACATGGGATGCAGAACAAGACGAGTCCGGAGTGGACGAGAGCGTGACGCTCCAGTCAAATAATTTTCTGTGCTGGTTGCTAAGCGCATGAAATGATTTTTGCATTAGCTGCTATAACCGTCACGATTTTACCTTGTTCCAGGAAGAAAAATAAAAATGAAAAATCGGGAACGTGCATCGATATCTAATATCGGCGGAGGTGATAACCTTCGCGCTTCATTCAATTTTTTGCACGCTTATTAGCACGAAGCGCGCTCGTATCTGCATTGTCTGTAAACGGTGAAAAATCTTACGGGGCAGGACGGTGTATATATGCATGAGAATATAAAGGTGGTTTTACAAGCATCGACTAAAATTGAAAGATCGTTTCTTGATTTTTTAGTTCAACCTTTTTTAATTCAACTACTCACTGGTTATCGATGACTGATCGGTTTATGAATTTGCAAAAAAAATGATTCGTTAGGAGCATTTACGAATCTTGGTTACCTTGGTACAGTCCATCCCATTTTGATTCGGTGAAATTCGCGCACCCGTTATACGCCAGATTAATTCTGCGGATATTACACACTGCATGGATACTCAATCGGGAAATATGTTTGTGTACGTACACAGGCGTCCTTACGATGAGAGCGTCGTAGAACGGCCGGCATCTTTGATCGGCCAACAATTTGCGCCAACTCATTTTCTATCTGTACCTTCGGATCTTCGACATGGCGCGCCAGGTTCGCACAATGCTTCACTCTGTTCTGTTCCAGTCTGCATTACGAATTTCCCACTGGATTCGATCACGCATCGGAATTGCTGGGTCACCGTTTATATCGGGTAAAAAAATGCAGTACCTGTAACAGACAGAGAACGATTATACGAATAAAAATCTGTCGATTTGAAAGAAGAAATATCAAAATTCTTTTTTATTCTTTCGTCTTTGGAATCACCATTCTCTCTTGGGACTAAAAAAAATATTTGAAATATCTTTAATGCTTTCGACGATCCACCTGCTCTACTGGAATAGAACAAAACGAGTTTCTCGGATTTTGAGTCCTGTCCCGTAATGCGACTTAGTGTCAAGAAGCAATAACGACGTAAATCAGAAGGACCATCCCCTCTTATGGTTGACGCGTCCAGGGCTAATCTCCGTCATCCGTAGGGAACATCCTGGCTGGCGCAAATATGTCGCAAGTCACTGAACGGGATTAGTCCTTGTGACATTCCCGTGAAAATTCCTGTATCTCTCGGGACAAATATCAAATATATATGTATTTATGTGTATACGTGTACACGGGTACTACTTAAAAAAAAAGGAATGAATACTTTCTAGATCCTCGAGATGTCGATCACCCGTAACGGGTATTAATATAAAGGTATACATTTTATGTGGGAACCCGGCGAAACGATTCGTGTTTTCAGTATCTATGAAATTGTTTGACATTTTTATGGGAATTTATAATACAACGAACAGACTGATCAAGATTGTTGGGTTACCCTAGTAATCTTGTGCCAATTATCTTTATTTGATATATTAAAGAGAAATGCAATTAACGTACAAGAACAAAGGGTGTATGGGAATAGAGGACGTTGTTGGACGTAGAAAAAGAAATTGACGTTACGGTACCTGTCACTGTTACGTTTCCTAAGAACGAAAACGGTGAATTCCCAAGCGGAAACATGTAGACCCTTTTTATTACGAGAGTTCTTTAATTGTCACGCGAACCAGTCAGTTGTTTTCGTTTGTATTAGAAGCACTGGCATTCACCTTTTACTATTTCTTCTTCCCATTCGTTTTCTGCCGCGCGAACGAAACAACTGCTCTACGTTGGAGATACCCGCTTACCCTTTGAGAAAAGTGTAACGCGTATCCCACAGGACTTGCACAAAAGTAATAATCCTAAGGAATCTCAAAAACACGAAGCAATTAATAACTCAGTTAAGAATAATGATTTCCCGTTAATCCCATCGTCAAAGGTTATGAGACACTGTCGTTTCACCATATGTGGCAATGGATCGACGCGCATGCGCACAGCCCCGAGAACAAAGCTTCACGAAACGACCGCAAGGAGGCTAGTCCGTCAATGCCAAAACGGCAGCGAGAAGACACGAAAATATTACACGCAGACGATCATCGAGCACATAACCAAAAGAGTGAGGATACAAGCAAACAAGAAACTAACGAAGGCGAGTGACCACGAGAGAGAGAGAGAGTGAAGAAATAAAGAATAAGAAACAGAAGAAGTAGAAAAGGCAAGAAAGCAAGGAAAGATGCTACCTGTGGCGTTCGTCGCTCGTCCAGATGATTGCGATATCTCACGCGCACAATGCCAAGCAATTATTAACCTGTGGTGAGGCTTTGTAACCATACCTACGGGAGCTAGTAAAGGAGATAGATACATTGACGGAAGCGAAAGAGAGAGAGAAGCATTGGGGAACCCAAGGCAAACGAGAGAGAGAGAGAGAGAGAAGGAAACGGCAAACAAGAAGGAAATAAAGTGAGTCCGGGTGTCTATTCGTCCAGGGTATGCAGATGTCATTCGGGTTCTCGAAACGGGTGGAAGCTGGGGAGACATTTTGGTTAGAGGCAGGGACATTTTTCAAAGTGGGACCCCTTGACACTAATAAAGATTCCTATGGTGGGTCGGTATGCAGACGGTTCTTGTAGACGAAGCGGCTTTGGTGTACTTTGGTATCCAATGTGTTCTAACGTGTCTTCTTCTCTCCTTCTTACAGAGATTCTTCCTATAGTCACTGTGTATACCTTAACCACTGTGTACCGTAGACTTACAATGGGACTCTCGTGGGGTACTTTGAACATGTAACACAGAAGCTGCCGTTTAGTGTCATGGGACTGGCTATGGGAAATTTGTAAGCGCCAACGAATCTTCTGGCGCACTTCCTCCACTGGATTCTCCATGCTTGGTCGACCCATCGAGATTCGATCAGGATTTTTTATGGGACTACTTGAATTTCGTATCTGCATTATACACGTGTATACATGTAGGAATTTCGTGACGGCTCGCAAGGCTAATTTTATACCGTAATATCGGATTCTATGTAATTTTGAAAGAAACGGGACTAATGAAATTTTTTAGTATTAATTAAGATTGCCTCGTCAACGTTTCATGGACGATAATTATTTATTGAATGATTTATTTGACAAATTTTTTTAAAAACGTTCCATTCCGCCATTTTAAACCTGATAAGGATTCTGAAATTTACACTCTTAAAATGCATCTTACGAGAAATCTTACGTTTTTCCAATGCACATTGAATAAACGTCGATTATACGATGAATCCCTTATTATGAGTTATGGGATCTTGAGTCTCCTTATCTTTCATCATCATGACGAACAACTTGCTTGATTATGCGCGCGAGTACGCTTGGCGCTGGTTAATCATCATAATTACAACTCTTTGCAGGCTGATTGGAAAAGAAGAGAATTACTATTATCAGCTGTCATGAATTCATGGGGAATCGTTATAAGGAGTCTGTAATTGCCGACGTCATTCCCACGAATCAGACCAATGAACACAATGCACAAATTGGACACGGGTATGATAAATCTTATCCAGTGAACTTGTAACTCGCCAATTGGTGCACTCAATGTAAATTTAAAAGTCAATAAGCACCGTAAAGTCAACACGGCCTAAGCAGTTTCATCCACCATGGGAATAATGGCGGATTTACCTGAGCGTAGGTGTGGGATTTATGATGGCGCAAGAACAAACCACCTGACCTTCCGCATTTTCCATCCTACGCTCAACCAGACACGCGCATGAATACTTGACTGAGGAAGAGAGCTGGCATCTTGAGTTTCTGGAATACGTCATTCGCTAAGAAAAATTAGAATGAAAATTTTTCAACGTCTTACCGTCTCATACATATCACATGGGAAACCTTATGGGAGTCCAAGATATCAAAATCCCGTTATACCATGGCCAAGATGTATCACCCTGTAGCAATGTAATATCGAAACTCTAAGCCAATAATGACATCCAAGGGAGATTAGAATTTTATACTGTCAATGAACGGAACACCTGACTGTACAATGACAGTTTTAGTGCCTATGGAAATTTTTAAGCTATAGTCATACGTATGCATAAGTTGACAGCACACTACTGACAGATGATTTAGTTAAAGGAGGCCGCGACTGACGTGTCATCGGATTAATGTTCGTGACAGTAGAGTCATTGACGGATGACGGCCACCCTGAACCTTCGAATAACTATTTTTTTTTTTTTGGGGGATTTGCTTCGACACTTTGAATATACTTAGATTTAACGTATCTGGTTCTGAATTAGAGAGCTTTTTACTTAAGGTTATTTGGATATATAATTAAAATTTTATAATGTTTTTTTTTCATTGATATATATATATATATATATATATAATTTCATAGCTACTTGGAAATGTATGATAACAGAAAAATGTATAATCATTATTTATTTATGCTAGGAACTAAGCTATTCTACTAATTCTACATCCTTTATTCATTAGCTGGTACTGGTTGTACTCGTTGCACTGCAATAGTAATTAGAAGTCATAAAAATGGCGGTTCCTGTTATGTGTAAGTTAGAGATACCGGGACTGAAATTTCTTCAGCATCGGTGTCTGCTTCTCAGATCTTTTACTCTGATCTTGCCAGAAGAATGCAGACGATTTGAGCGATCTCGCGTAATGTTCTTGTTTTTTGTTACAGCATCTTCTTTCCTTTGGGGCTTTAACCGTCTTGCTTCTACCAGCCGCCTGTCTATTCGTAACCAGATGGTGTCTTGTAGCAGCTAGCAGCTTAACGTAATGCAGACCAAAAATTAGACCTGCTTTGCTTGGTAAAGTCAGACTGGAATACAAGAAACAATCTTGCCCGTAGCTTTTCTCTTTATTACCTAATTACCTATAAAATTTTCTCATTCTCCATGTGACATTTTTTACTTCATTTCCATAAATCTTTTTCAGACTGTACCAAATACATTGAAAATTATTTTTTTAAGAAAAAAGAAAAGGGATTCCCACATAGGATTTTTCATATAAAATTCGTTTACTAATGTAATTCGTATTTGCTCGAATCGAACGGACGGGGATTAAATCTGGGGAAAAAAAAAGAAAAAAAAAAAGAAAGAAAGGAAGTTGTAATTTTATCCAACGGAGACGATCAATTTGTCGTTTACCGGTTTCATTGCAACCCCTTCCTCCGGATTCTCGATATAAAAGTGAATAAAGCCGTAAACGTTTTATGATGTCGAACGTGTATTAAACGCTCGTAGCTTCGAGCTAACGAGCCAATTGACGCTTTCAATGAGGGGGAAAAAAAAATAGAGGGAAAGAGTGAAAGGAAGAATCTGTCATCGTGTCCACTCGATAGCTCGCGACGAGGACCCACTTTGACCGCCATTAAAAGACTATAGCCATAAATATATATGTCGAGTAAGACGATCCAAGTAGGTTGTTACCCTGTACATTATGGTTACACGGTTTACACTCTCATGGAATCCGATTACTTTTAAGATCCTATAATATAAATATCGCATCCAGTAGAGTTGCTGTAAAATATTTTTAACAGTAAACCTAAATAAATGATTCCGACCGAGACTGATTCATTTGGACAAAAATTGACATTTAATTTTGAAATTAATTGAAATTTAACGCAACGCGTACCTTGGACTGAGTTAGATTCGAATTAGAATATTTTGCATGGGTTTTTTATGAATAATATACTTTTATAATTATTTGATACAGTACGTGACAAAACTTTGTCAAGTTCCTTTACACGCGTTAAAATACACAGAAGGACCAGCTGGTAGGTGTCTGAGAAAAATGCAAGAAAGAAAAGTCCCTAAGAAATGAATGTGCTATTTCAGTAGTGCCAACTGCCCCAGTTCTTGTAGCGTACCGAGTTCCTCTTTGTAAGAAAAAATTAAGTTGCCTCTTCCAAAAAAGAATTCTTACCACAGCGGAGAAAGGCGGACTAATGGTCTCATTACCGGTAAAAATGAGTAGTCGACAAAAAATTTTTTAATTTTAAAAAATGCAACACCAGAATTCCTATCCCGTCGTCCCCCTTCTTCATAGAGAAATAACATAAACCTTGCTTATAATCGTAACCATATATTCACGGGATAAGTTTTCGCGTTGGCATGTAGCGTAAATTCAATGAGAGCGTCGCGACGCCGTTCATTCGCAGCGAGAAACTCGGGACGTCGTGTAAAATAAAAATAAAGTCAAAAGCAAAAGACGCGAGAAACCGGCAAACTTTGCTCGATGTATTTACAAAACAATGTCAGACGCCTCGCCGCGACGCCCAGCGTCTATATATATATATATATATATATATGCACATAACCCACGTCTACGAATACCTACGTGCGGATTCTATTCGTCGACGCCGCACGAAATCACGTGTCCCGATTCAATGAATTTCTTCATAATCGAAAGAAACAAGAAATACCATTGCCATTTTTTTTTCAATTCAATAGAACGCAATCGCTTAATAAATCTATTTGAAGGACCTTGAAAAATTCCATTTTTACCACAAAATCATTTATACATGACTGTCGTATCTTGTTGCATCCGCTATCAGACAAAAAAAATTAACTAGTTAATTTTGAATAATTGCTCAACAATCGCTTTTCATTTTTAGCACCGTCGTTTAAATTCTCAATAATTATTTTCGATGTATCGATTCCACGTATCCTCTTACGAAACAATATCAACAATTAAAATAACCGATACAGCACATTCTGTATAGAGGCTGACCTACTGCTAACGAGTAGAGTCATCAGCTGACTAAGTTTTTCCTAAAATAATTATGCAAGTACATTTATTCCTTAGTAAACCGAACAAGCACATTCCTCGAGCGAGCCACATACGTAGTACATCGATTCGTTCCGGATGTCAGAAAGATAAGAAAAAAAAAGAAGAGGCAGGTAAGAAATAACTAAAAATGAACTAAGCTAAATTACGTCATAAGCTCACTCGCCAATGTATCTCTGAAAGCCACGTGCATACATCTTACGTACATAAAATGCCGAGAGCAGCAACGCAGCGAGACGGCAATGCAGCAATGTCGAATAATAACACGCACCATCCGTCGTGTCGTTTTCTCAAGGCGCACAGGCAACTCGGCAACGCCCACGTTGGGATTATCCTTGAGACTCGTATACAAATGCCGTGCGAGCTGCTTCTCGAAAAGCACCCACGTTTCAGCGTGGCTCCCTGGAGTCCTGGTGAGACCCGGGTGCTTTCTTCTTCGGGAACGAATACGCCCGTCAGGGCGTTACGGTATCGTTGGCTGTGGTACAGCGGATACCGAAACAACGTACAGTGCATCGAGGTTAGATGTACGAGGTATAACTAAAAGAACTGGAAAAGTCATGTCCACCAGGAGTTTCGCAGTGGGGCGTCTATGTATTCTTTGGTAAGAAGTACCAGGAACTGGTACCGGTACCAATGGTCAAGCTTACCTAGCCCAACCCAGTTCGGGTATGAGCAGCTCGCGTATCGGTTGATAGAACGGGAATAAGTTGCTAGCAGTTGCGTAGCGTCCTTCTGACAATGAAGATGACCCATGCTGTCCCTGAGTGCAATCAACTTCGTCAGCCCTTACGACTGCGCGTCATATCACTTGGTCACTGTTACCGTACTGGTTATTCTTGTACCGAGTGTCATCAGCTGTCTTAGATTCTCATCCGACTGTACCTTAATTTTACGCCATACAAGATCCCTTTCAGTATTCGGCGCTTCAAAACTCCTCGGGCCGACTCGGGTGACAGTTATTGGCCAGTTTACCTACCGAGCTGCCTAACTTATCGACCGAGCACGGCGCTGCGTTCGCGATGAAAGTCTTGCGATAGAGTCACGCCGTGGAATTTGATCTCGCATACTGATCGGTCCTTTGGATTTAATACGAAACCACCTGTCCCGCAGGTACAAGGGGAATAGAATGTTTCAAAGGATACTTTAATACGTGACTGCAGCGCGAGGTTATGTCGAGCTGACGAAGCAGGCGCTTTGACGTGTTTCAACAGTGGTACCTGTGTAAGTAGTGCCTGAAATATGGCGTATGACATTTTGAATATACGTTGGGTTAGTTTTATCGATGGCAGCTGCCTCAGTGCCTTGATATTTAATGGGACGAACGATAAATGCTAAAATCGAGGACGGTTTCGCACCTTGCTACGTCAGCGTTTATGGTAAGGAGCGTCACTTTTGAAAATTTTAAGAAACTCAACGGCGACACGCTCGCTGATTTAATGACTACAGCTGATAAATATTCATTCGTTTGCGAATGAAATCCACCGGGCTTTGGGATCCTAACGAGCGCGCGACTTCCAGGACGATTTAAGTGTTGTTCACACGCGAATCTGCCCCTTCGATCTTCATGGGTGTCTCGACGCTTTCCTGCGAATCTCATCGTCATCCGATCGGTTTATCCGATTTCTTTGCCTCAACGTCTTCTACCTCTTTAGCTTTCTTTTTGTTTTTTCCTTTTCTCTTTTATCGAACCCACTTTTTCTTTCATCCCTCAGGTATACTTTATCTTCCCTCTTCTGCCGGTGGCCCTGATGATACTGGTACGCTTCACGATACCGACTACTTCAGGGAGATTCCTTCTCAGCATCCGTCCTAAATATATCTCGCCACAATACACTCCGCCTCGACTACTCGGTTTGGAATTCGACTCTGCACCCTTGGACAGATTCCACCCTCGGGGAGAATAAATCGCGAGGATTCGTCTCCTGTCGGATTCCATCCAGTGACAACTTTTCTCCAGGAAGTTAATACTCTGATTGATACTCGAACACCGAAGTATTTAAATCTACCGTATAAACTGTAATAACCAAAAACGGATGGTTTGCCTTTATTTTCTGTTAGATTGATAGTGCCCATAGGCGTAGATATTATCAAATCTATACCCTGTGTCTATTTAAGAATTTCACTTTCCCCTTGGCAAATGCCACTATCATTGTAGATTGAATGTTTGAAATGGTGAAAGGAGAAGGTCTTAAGGGATGGTTTCTCAGTGGGTTTAGCAACCCTTATTGGTTCTAGCATCCAGCTCTTCCTTTTTTATCAGGATCTTCAGCCCCGATGCTCTGCGCTCTCCACGTTTTAGCAATCTCTCGAAATCTCAACCTCCTGTCGGTTTCTCAGATACCGCCCTATACTCGCTAAGGATCCATTCGGTATATATATACAGTCTGCTATTCCAACGGCGATTTCTCACGATGTTTCCCGAACTAAATTGGAAAAGAAGAACGAACCAAATCAAAGGTATTTCCTATGAAATACCTGACTGGGTAGTTATAGGTAGGTCAGGCACGCTGTGCCCTTCCTACCTTCACTTTTACCAATCGATATATCCATTATCAATAATTCAACTAGATATCTACCTACACCCACCTACCAACCTACCAACCCATCTAGCCAGTCAGCCCAGCTATCTACCTGGTGCAATCTGAAGCGGTTATCTCGTTTCACAAAATATATCTAGAGGTCTGACCAGCGTGTAACAATAAGAGGTCTCGTACCAACCTAACCCAACCCGACTTTGCCTTACCAACGCGATATAACCTACTAATCGTAACCTGAACTTTCCTGACCTTCCAGTAATCTTCCCTTAAACTTTTACATCCGAAACAATGTCTCCCCCTGCTGGACCTCCCTTGATTCACTTTCAGCCCTATTCACCCTTGACCTTTTATCCTCCTTACACCTTGTCCTTCACATAAATCAAGGTACTCTCTCTCTCTCTCTCTCTCTCTCTCTCTCTCTCTCTCTCTCTCTCTCTCTCTCTCTCTCTCTGCTGATCTCGCTCAAACTCCTTACTAACCTTTCTGACTCGGCCAAGTAACTACCCCCTTGAATATCCTTTAACCATCTTCACCAGAATCGCTTCATCATTTTAATCTATTATTAAATTGCAATTATTTTCTTGTTTAACCTCATTCTCAGTATTAGGTATAACAGGCATATACAGTACTGTTATATACATAAAGCTATACATACACAGAGCCAAAACGACGTAGCGATAATAACGACAAAAAATATCCAAATCTTTATTACTTTGATTGCTAAAAATGATTTAATATTTTTTTTTTAATTTATAATCCATCGATCTACCAGGTGTGCTATATTTTTTTTACTCACTCACCCTACCATCGGTACCATATCAATTTTTAATAATTTTCCGTATTTCACTTTGTGTCCCGTACGTAGCAGCCGTTACGGAGAGACGCAGAGGGAGGAAGAAGGAGGCCACCGGTAACTAAGTGAAAGAGGAAGAAGGAGCAACAAAGAGAATGATATCCTCTTCCAATTACTCCGGAACTATACTGCGAGCATTGGGAAATTCTGTTCTCGACTCGATCCTATCGATTCAATACGATACAATTCCTGATTCGTTACACTGGCGAACAATCGGCGTACGACTGCCGATCTCGTTGCTCTTTGACGTCGCCGGTGCACAACGTCGCGATCCAACATTGACTGATTGCCTCTTTGTAAAACGCTAGATCCCTTCGCTCGGCCAGTGACGTATCTCTATGATTGTACGTATCTGCCATTCACACGATTGGATTCTTAGTTACCGGAACGATATCGAACTGAACCAATTCCAATATGTTTGCGCTATGACAAGAGGCCAATTGTACCGCTAGCGTTGATCAGAGTACAGTAGTTGTATTTGGATCAGGTTAAATTCGCCAAATTTTTTTTCTTATTTAACTTTCTCGTACGCGTCCGAAAGGAAAAAAGATTTTGTATGCGAATTGATGATTTGGGGGGCGGGGAGGGGCGGGGGATTTTTAAATCTTTTTTTCTCATTAAATTTTTTTTTCTTCGCCTCGACCTTCGGAACCGTCTGTCAGATATCTTGGGCTTCGCAAATTAAAAACTGGTACGGAATCTTTATTAGCACCTGGTGACAGTTCTTAAGGAAAGGGGAGAACACTGACATCTGCTACTGCGAAATTGCATTCGGGGGATACAAATTGTCCTCGAATGGGGATGAAATGACGCGCTTCCTTCGTTCTTCCCTCTATTACGGCGAGATCCGAAAGAAATTGGTATTTAATTTGGATCCGTCCTCGTGCCTCTCTTAAGAAAATTGTAGACGGGGCACATCTTTCTCTTGTATCGTCACCGCGTACGAGAGTTTGGGTATTTGGAGAATTTTTGGATTTTTTGGTAAATTTCAAAATAAAATATTCATTCTCAAATTTAGCTTGCAACCCAGAATATAATATATATACAGAAATTCTTTGCTGGGTGTTGAAATTTTGTAAAAATTACTGACAATTTGTACTTTTATCAAATTTTCTTTTCATCCATAGTCCGTTTAACGTATCTCAATTTTCCAAAAAAAAAAATCTTCGCGTTCTAGAACCGCACGTACAGTCCGTCCCTAACGGTTCAGTGGTTAACCCACGGCGCCAACCACGACAAGCTGACCCAAGTGGTTTTTACCTAGACAAAGGTCCTTTAATTCCGTAATGGCTGCCCACGGATGATGATTCGTGCCCGACCTTCGTTCCGACCTCTTAGAGCAATAGACTGCACGAAGGGACATCCCAGCTACCTGCTGACGCCTACCAATTATTCAAGTAAGAGACCAATACCGATAATCTCCACATATGCCTAAATTCGGATCAGGGCATCCGTTAAAAAAAAATTGAGAGCTAAAAAAACTTTTCCCAAACAAAAAAATCTCGCAAAAATTTCAGATTTAAACAAATAACATCCACACTGAATCCCTCGGTCGGTTAGGAAAGTGGAAGAAAAATTTATGAAAAATCCAAACTTCATTATTTCCAAAAGACGCTCGATCCCAGTGCAAGCAGGTATAAGTCATCAGCGTAGAAAATTGCTATACTGCCCAACCAAGGTATCAAGAAGCAACCCGGCATTACTTTAACGTTCCCATAATAACATTGTCTGCTCGCCTTTGTTTAATTCATGGCAATCTTGTCATTACGGCCGCGGCAAACGTGTCTTTATTTATTTAAAACTTTTATTATCATCGAGTGGACCAGTCATTTCGTTCGCATTTAGATGAGTTTTTAATTTGGTGTGACGCCAGGTATTTGGTTTAACGAGCAGGAACCCAACGGGCCCGAACCTGGCTATGAATAATATTAAAAGAAGCTCCTGACATGTCCGAATACCAGATTCACTTCTTTTGCCCTTTTTTCCTACCTATACCTCCCACCCCCCCCCGCCCCCTCTTCCTCCACCCGACAATTTCCATAATTTTTCCTATTATCTTTTGTGACGTTCCTTCCTGGTCGTGCGAATATTCTCATGGAAAGCGACAAGACTCAAATTCATTTCCCATATATATATATATATATATATATATATATATATATCATATAAGCACCAAACATCAATATGACGTCGATATATAGTACATGCAGTTTTCATATGCTCGTACTATACAGTATTGTACAGTACGTACATATACGTCTATCCAATCTAGAAATAACGAATAAAAAAAGAAGAAGAAAAAAAGACGAGGAATAAAATTGTGTCCGACTAGCCGATGTCAGGTAACCCAACCTTACCTTGTATTATTTAGGTTCATTTGGTATATCAGGTTACAATGCATCTCGTGGTACATCAATGTATCGACATGAGTCTAGTTTTGTCGAATCTTCCAATAATGGTGGCTGTGGTCGTTATAATTTCATTGCACTCGTGCCAAACGTCTTATAAGACAAGTGGATTCCTGGCGGAGCTACTATGCCACTCTCTTATGAACTTTTGTGCGCATGCGCTTGCGTAGAGAAAAAAGGCGCGAATTTCAAACGTTTGAAATTTGTATTACCGGAGAAAAATATGTCGATTTAACAAATATTTTCTTCTTTAACACAAACTCATCTATATACCCGTATGGCTTATGTATATAAGGCAGGTACGCGTCTTACCTCCCTGCCTACTACGGAATCGACGTGCTGAGATGGATGCCTTAATAATTCACAACTACCGAGACACGGCGCGCACATCAATACGTGATTAATCATGATTAGAACGGCATTCACACGGAGCAGTTTCACGAGCAATACAAACCACGTAATGGCGCCTATATATCATTCGTAGTAACTCCAGCGTGGGTTTCAAGCCGATTGCTTTTTCTCCTTTGAGAGTAACTCTCTCTTCTTTGACGTGTAACTCGTCCTGTGGCTTAACCTAGACGCGAACGGGTGCACCGTGGCCTCCTCTCTCTCTCTCTCTCTCTCGCGCGCACACACACACAGTGCTTCCTGGAAATTCTGAATTCCGAGAATTCAACAATCGTCCCTTCAACCCCTCGTGGAATTCACGTGGAACCAATATGCCACGCTAGAATCATTTCATTTCCCACTACGCTGTTAGTAATTCCGTGGTATCGTGTACGGTACAACGCCCGTCCCCTACAGTACGGAATTTCGATTTCACCTCAATACACGTGCCAAAAGTAATTCGAGCACGCTAGAATCGTACAATTTCGCAGAGCAATGAAAATACTGCGAATAAATCAAAATGTAACCGATTGAATAATTTTGGGATGTAAAAAAAAAAAAGAAATTAATTGAAAAAGAAAATCTATAAAACTGTCTCTGATTCGGTGTCGCCGTGGGTACTTTGATCTGTGCTACGAGATTTTCTCTCGAAGGAAATATATATATATATATATCAAGGTGCGTTAGGGAAATTAAACAAGTACTAAGTACAGCTTGACGTCGAGTGAGACACGAAAGTAGTTGGTACTCCTGAATTGGCTCTTGACAAGCATCAATTATCAAGGGAATTATTTTGAATGATCTCTCAACTTTTATTGTGCTATACAGTTGGGTATTAACGTGGTCCCAGACGATCGTCTAGAAACACGTGATGCGTCGTGGGGAACGAGGACGGATAATGGTGAGGGACGAAGACAGTGTAGGGAAAATCCGAATATTAAGGAGTCGAAGTTGACGAGGATTTATACGAATGAGAGAGAGAGAGAGAGAGAGAGGGAGGGAGAGCGCTGTCAACGAGGAAAGGAGAAACGAAGAGAATTAAATGGATCGGGCGAAGGATGAATAAGGGGGAATCCCCTGGAATCGATGCTCGATAACGCGAAATGATTTTACGTTCGATGTTTTGTCTGTTTTTGAAAAAGTTTTTTAAAAAAGGACTTTCGACAACCAGAAGGATCCAGTGGTACCAGCGAACACTGGTGGGTGATTTTTTTTCAAATTGAGAGCTATTGTGGATTCGGGCAATTGAATGCTGCAGCGTTTGTCCTGGTCTGGCAACGCGATACCACGCGATGTCCTGTAAACGTTATCGGAGCTTAATGAGGTGGGGGAGGGGATGTTATTTGATCGAAGCTTATATCGATAGATGATCGATTAATCATATTTCGTATTAGGTAAATAGCAAAAAAAGGAATATTAATTTGATTGTCGCTCGGGATTTTTCAGTTTTTTTTTTTTTTTCGTAAGGCTCCAAAAGGTAACGACAAAAATGTTTTTGGGGGATTTTAGGATCGTGATTTTTTTTTTCTTTCTTTGCGATCCTTTATCTGGAATCTATATTCTGCCTTGAATCGATCGGCTGGAATCTGTCAATTTCGAAGCTTCTTAGAACTCGTGTTGAAACGAGTCTATTCGCCAGGCTCGCGGGTCTTCTTGCAAATTTATTCAAATCCTATTGACGCACTGCGGGGATTATTAAGAGTGTATTGGATCGGATGGAAAGTATTAGCCAATCGGATCAACACCCACTCCATGGAGAAATCATCTTAGGCTTTGCAATCTTTTTTTTTCTTCAGGTATTCGATTCCCTGCATTTTACCTTGGAGAAGGGATTTGCTTTTTTTTATCGTGGATGTTGTGGTACAAAGCAAAATACCGAAAGACGTAGAATTAATTGTATATTCGTTATTTTTGGAATTTTGAAATTTTATTAAATCATTCAAACTTCTGGTGTAACAATATAGAATATATTTCAAAATCAGGGATTTAATAAAATAACCATACACATTGTTTGCTTAGGCAAACAGTAAGCCTAAAAAAAGAGTATAATCCAGGTAAATTCTAATAACAAGAATAAGACAAAGAATGAACATTGACGATAAAAAGAAGAAAATATTTTTTTTTCTTTCACGTCATAAAAAAACACCCCTTATATTCAATCCCTTGTAATTTGACCTTATAAACGCGTAAATATCCTGCGTAAGCCGCGCATGCGCACCGCTCCGAATTTTCCCGTGAAAATTCGTCATACCATTTTCGTTTCCTAAGCACGAGTTCACAGTGCCGCGACGACACGCGGCGGCGACAAAATAATGGCCTCGCAGTGTAGTAGGCAGAAGCATATATGGGAAGCGGACCAAAGGAGTCACATTTAATTACATAACCACAGACCCGAAAAGCCATTTACTCAAAATAATGGCCCGAAATGGGGCCCATCGTGTATTATTATTTTCGTATTTGGTCCTAACCTCGCCCCCGAAACCTGTCATATTCGACTGTTCCGGCCGGTCACCGGTCTTAGTTTAAAAAAAAAAAAAGTCGAGCAAGTACAGCCTGCACGAATGGTTCGACGAAAGGGCCGAATTTTTCGGAACTCCATTCCCCGGCCCTTCATTACGGCGTCTTTACAACGGAGCGTCAAGCCTCATCATGCGGGTCACTCTCTGTGACTGGTAGCTAAATATAATAAACGCATAAGAATAATAATCCAAACTCTCACCATACACATATATATATATATATATATATATATATATCCCCGTTCTAAGTCCTAGCACACGCAGTAGGTGGTAAGTACCTATCGATTCGTCACACTCGATATATTCTAGGATCGATTTACGTTTCGATTACTGCCCATATACATAAATTCCCGGCCAGAATTATATCGGACCAAGCGCCTTGAACTTGCACCTAACCGGCAGCTCAGAACTGGCGCATCGCAAGACCAGCTAGGTACGGCCCACCTGCTGTTACCGTAATACGAGTTCATCCGAAGCCCGGATAGAAGCGATTTCGAACGAGGAAATAAGGAAACACTTATAATTTCTACGCTGCAAAGTAATTACGGTATAGAAATTTTATTGCCTAATTACAAAACACACCCCTTAGATTACTCACTGAAAGATACAGTTCCACGCTCTCCGTAGCAGGAAGTGACGTCAGAGATGAAAAAAAAAAAATAGATGAAACACATAGATCCAGTATTCGGTGGTCGCTAGAAGAGATAAAAAAAAACCACCATAAGAATCGACAAAACAAAGGGTCCTCCGGAGGCGCAGATCCGGAGCGCGGCCCGGGAGAAGATGCTGCGGCAGATTTTTACGCGGCGGCAGTAAATGTTAATCCCGCAACTCGTAATCCAGCGGGAGCCGGTAATGGGAATCTCCGACTCTAACTGTAATTATAGGGATCATTTAATGGCCTCCCCTGGTTCCTCTCCTCCTTCCCTCCCATCCCATCCCCCCCATCCCACCCCCTCTCCCCCGCCACCCATTAGCATCTCTCTCTCTCTCTCTCTCTCTCTCTCTCTCTCTCTCTCTCTCTCTCTCTCTCTCTCTCTCTCTCTCTCTATCTC